>JAQFZW010000121.1:0-109044 GCA_034687055.1 Heteromurus nitidus | reverse complement strand
GAAAGTGTCAATTTGATTACGAAATTACAAAGCAGTTCTTACCGTTAAACCGTATACATGGACTCCTAAACTACATTTGTTATTACATAATCAACCTAAATCTCTTTATTCATGACATGTGTAGTAGACAGAACTGATTAATTAAATATTAGGGTTTTTATTTGTATCCAATTGTTCGTGTTTCAAACCAAAGTGTAAATCCTGAACAATATCCACAATTAAGGAACGTGCTAATCATCAATTCCTTATGCATACGCTACAAATATTACCCTTTTAATTACAAATGTGACAATACAATCAATTAAAAATAACACAAACCATTTTAAACGCTAATATAAAATTTGAAATTAATGTTATGCTTATATCATTGTTACACTGAAAGGCTTTCCTTTTAAAGTGATAAGTTGAATAGAATTCAGAATCACAGAATGTCTAAATGAATTCGCATTCCACGACTGGTGTTCCAGGTCGTACCATTACATCAGTGTACTCTGTGTACGATTATAGTAAATGTACTATAACTTTAATACATAACTCTCCGAAACCAACATCAGTCGTGCATCAATTTCTACGAATCAAACAAAATTGAGTAATAACAACTATGATTCTACGATAATCATCACCACAAATTATATTACTTCGATCGAACTAAACCATTACTTTAACGTTTTCCATTATAAGATTTTCCGAAACACTGACGAATTAATGTAAATTCCAAAGGAGCAATGTGTGTTAAACTGAAACAGGGAATTTAATTTATGAATAGATAAAATTAACAACGGTAATCACATCCATCATTACTTTTAGCAGAGGATCAAGTCCACGAAGGAGCGATTAAATTTTGCTCATTGAAACGTGCGCTTGACATCATTTTAGATTTATTTTTTACTTTTAAGTGCATATCTTTAATTACTCTTGAAGTGGAACATCGAGGCGTTATCGAGCATGTTCGTTGGGGTCTTTTTACCCCCTTGGTTTTATGTATCTATACTGGTTGATTGTGTAATTAAATTTCCCAGGGAAAGGGGAAATATTTTCCCAAGTATGTTGTATTGCGAAGATGCAAATGTTTGACATGTCATTCCAACCGCTAACGAACACATATTATTTGTCTTATTTGTCCAAACATCCGTCGCAATCAACTGTTCCATTCATTCCATGAGATTTGCTGTGCAGGTGTAGTGTAACATACGAAAGTACAGGGATAGGGTACATATATCTCGCATAGACAGCAAACTTCTACGTCACTTATCCCGGCCATTTCCATATGTAATTACAATCAAAAAACGAATTACACAAAAATGGCAACCGTGAAAAGTTCGAAGGCTGATATTTCATAAAACTGTAAGAAAAGAGGTTGCTCTTGAATGCTGATTTCCACTTTGTGGAAACGGAGGAGAGCACTGCAAATTGTCTCCACCATCTTCCACGAACAACGTCAAATTGAGACTGGTGCATTGAAAGAGACGGGTGTACACCAGTGTACATGTACGGAGGCACAGGCACACATGCTTACCCGCAAATTGCATTACGTCACATTCCTTGAAGCAGTTAACTATTCTCATTATTTCCAGTGGAACTGTCAACCTCCCAAATGTCAGATATTCCGCGACTGCACTCCCCTCCTTGAATTATTTTCTTCCATTTTCGTAATTGTTTCGAGAACTTTTCGGCACACGTACAGTTTGGAATGATCGATATTATTTGTTTCTTCTTCGAAAAAGGTATATGGATTGAAGCATTAGGAGAACAATTACAATTTCTAGGTTTTGCATGAGAATGTAATCTATCTATCTTCCTATCATGATTTTCGTTCATATCCTTAAGTAGTATGTATACCTATGTACTAAGGAGCAATTTGTAATAAATTGAAATTATATTTACATCTTCAGTTTACTTGCCGAAAATTCATACTAGTTTGGTATTGTAACTCAGAATTCACAGCTCCAAGCTGTGCCAACTAAATTCTTCCGAAGAATTTTCTTGCGTCAGTTACTAATTCGAACAGGAAATTCATGTAAGGAAATTTTAAGGAAAAAACTACCAGGATATGGTAGAGAAAAGTGAAACATGATTAGATAGCATTATATGCGTATACAAGCCAACCGGATTCCAGTATCCACCTACGGCATGGATTGTTAGTTAGAAACATGTTATATAAAATAAAATCTTCCTAAATATCAATCCCAAGTCATAAAATTACAATATACCTAAATAATGTATATTCCACTTCATCAAATGTATCATGCTTCTTTCGAGGAAGTATAAACATGTAAACATCCTAGCTTTTTTACATTACATGAACGGTTTCGTTTCTTCAACTCTACTTTCTACTTAAGTGAATCTCGGAACAAGCAGGGAAATTTTTTAGACGTTATAAGTAGATGTTCCCCGAAGACGTACATGTAGCATATATATTACCTTACAGGTTTCTCCTCCAGCAATAATTAATTTTGTTATGAACGACAGGAAACGACGGAAGATTCAATAAAGGAGTACTTGGAAGTCTGCGTTTTTTATTTCATTTTAATACTAGTAAACAAGAATTGCGTCTTCCTGTCCAGGTTCTCAAAATAAACTTCGAAATCAGGAGGAAGCGTTTGCGTCCCGAAACACAACTTGTGTGAGATGGTTAACGACTTTCTTCTGTAACTGCATTTTCCACATCAGGAATGCAAAAATCCCAATGAAGCTTATCACAAGGATCGGGATTACGACGGCAAATGCGGTGCTCCACGTCGAATGTCTCGCATCTGTTCCAAGCAATCCAGTTGAGAGTATATTATATATTATCGCCCATCAGCATAGTACATCACGCCCAAAATCGAAAATGCAAAATTGCATAAATCAATATTTTGAATTCAATTGCATTTTTACGAAAAAATAACGGCAAGCGCCCAAGGCAGTATATATGTACTATACTAACCTTCAACAAAAACTCGAAATATTTTTTTCACTTTTCCAACCGCATTCTTCGCAATGCATTTGTACTCGGCTTGAGTTTGGTGAGAGACTTGCTTGAATAGAAGGAAGGAAGTTCCGTTGTCGGTCCAAATTACCATACTCCTTGGAACTTCCTGGAAGTTTTAAAAATAAAAGGAACCCTTAGAGAAAGTATTAGTCGCATTGTTGCATACACATGTGTCATTGTAATATTTGAATTATATTCAATCGACTGGAAAAGTTCGTGGTATATTGAGTTAGGTTCGATATTATTATTCGTTTTGGAATAAAACTATCATGGTTAATGGTTGCCTATATATCAAAGGCCGTCATGTATACTGAATCTTTGAAACCCAACTTCTTCAAACTTCTGTAAGTCGATCTTTTATGCTGTGAAAATTTTCTCCTTCTAGAATCAGTCATACTTCATCATTCTTCGTCCATTTGATCTTAGCCGGAGGCTCAGCATTGGAGACGCACTCTATTATTTTCTCCGTATCATTCAAAGAGAAAGTCAGCTCTTCCACTGTGTTCCCGACAATAGTGGGACTTTGGGACTCTGCATGACAAAAAGAATGGATGACGTCCGTATTTTTTATCATAAACTTCAATCAACATAAACTGCTTCGTGGAACTATCAATATAGTAAACAGTTTATTTTTCCACGTACGTTTCAGATCCAACTTCAAACCCTTCTCTACCCAATTTGTAGAATTCCATTGTGGAGCAAAGCAGATCAGCTCCGCCATTGAAGATGTGAGCTTTAAGTATGTTGAGCGAATACCGTGTAAACGAGGATTATTTTCAGTGCCCAGCAGTGCTGTTGAAAGGGAAATGGTTCAAGAGTACATAGTACATATATATAAAACGCTTATCATTTCTGCAGTGAAATGTTCTTAGAAAAATGTTATTTTGTTTACAAAGTGGCCACTACAGAGTATCCAATTTTTTTTAAAGCCAAGCCTAAATAAGCATTTCCAACTCACAATCGAAATAAGAGAGGGTCCCATTCTGCCACTTGATAGCCCACTTGATGCCATCCGAGAAATATGAATGTAATGTTTGACATGTGGCGGTGACCATCTGGTCCTTGTACAGAGGTAAGGGGGCATGAATCATGATGTGTATCATGTTCTTCGGGTTTAACTGTTTCCAGTCGAACACTTCAAACATTACATGTTACATAATAAATACTTGTGCCGTTTTAAAATACTCAACGATTTTGGTTGAAGCTTCTTGGAAAATTTGTTACCAGCTTTGAGATTTTCCTGCTCAGCCGTCCAGAATTCTGTGTACACATATGTGAACACATCAATCCCCTCACCTTTGCAGCGAACTAAGCCCATGTCTCTAGGATATATCTTTTCGGAGACGCAGCTCCCATTCCCATAACGCTTCCCGTTACTCCCAGTGCTCTATAATAGATAAAGAAACCTTGATTGATTTTTTGTGAGTAATTTTTGGTTTCTTTTTTTGCCAACCCACACACACGAGCACACAAGCATACTTGACCTAAATGATGGAAGGTTGTCAAATGATCTTAATTTCATTATTACAAAAGCGGAAGCTTGAAGTAACGACCTTCGTTGTTCTATTTTTTACTTTTTCTTACCAAATACATCGAAGGCTCAAACATTCGACAAACACTGGGATTCCAGCAAAACATTGTATGAAGTTGTGTGGGTTTCGTCGACGAACCACCTCGACCACAGCACACCAACTCCTCAGAGTTTTCATCAAAATAAAAGCTTGTCCCGGATGATAACTGACGGTGTAAGCAGCTACTATCTTCGCAATAAGTGTCTTTTTTGGTACAAAAAGTTGAGCAATCCAAAAATCGCTTGTCATGATTACATAAAAGCCTCGAAACTTTAATCTATAAATATATGGGATTTCAGAGAGAATCATAGATACCCGCAGATCCTTTCCTGATAAGTGTTTCCATTATTTCGGCCTCGTCCACGCCTGATACGCATCGATACCTACCTGTGACGTCTGACACATTTCTAAACTTCAGAGTGAATCCTATTTTTGGATCGAATTGGGCAGAAATGCTGGTGGGAGTAGCTTGAAACTCCTATTTGATTATCAGTCGCGAAAAAAAGTTGCATGAATTGTAAACTTTTGTTTTACACAATTTCGCTTTCGTAGGCATATAGTTTGCTTCAAACGGGACGTATATATATTGATTCTTATATACCCCGCTCTTGTCTTCCTTCAGCAATTTTACTGATGCGTCAGGATTTGAGACGTAACATGGAAGCTCAATAGAATCTTTGTTGGATTCAACATGGATTTCTGCAACTTTTCCTGACAAGACGAGATACGGAGGAGAACTTCCTAAGTACGTTTATTGGGAAAGAAGCAAACAAAAAACCAATAAGTGTTTTGTTCATTGAAACATTTCCTAAGGTCATGGTTCCTTCGAATCGGATTAAAGCCTCCAGGTTTAATTTAATATTTGCACAATGACAGCGAGTGTACCTTCCCAAAAGAGGAAGATGGAGTTGGAAAGCCGGTGATCTTGAGTACTGCGACAACTGTAATTTCCAGTGGCTCGATTAGACTCTGCACTGATTTCCAGAGTAGTGCTGTACACATCGTCTTTCGGATCTGTAACGCTCTTGGAGCGCCTGAATGTCTTCATCTGTATTCCATGCAAGTCCTCCGTGACAAACTAAAAAGTAGACATTTCAAACGCAAATCAACATTTCAATGTAAACCTCAAAAAAAGGATATATAAAATAGGAAATGATATTTTTTTAAATTCACTCTTATTTACGTAAGCATTGTGAAACTCCCATTCAACCGGATATTGAGCCCGACATTCGATAACGATGGCTGAGACATGCTGTGATACAATATACTCATGGCTTCCGAAACCGGAGACGTGAATTGCATCCGTGTCAATTTTGTCATTCCACTCCAAGTCCCACGTTTCATCGTCGTAGTCTCGATCAGCGCTTGAAATCCATTTGGAAACTCGAATTTCGGGCGAAGCAACTAAGCTTCGGTGATACAGCCCCTGAGAGCCTTTCAATGTCAATTCCCCTCCATTGAGTAGAATGAGGAGGAGTGCTAGCAGAAAAGGTTTAGTGTCTAGTAAAAAATGCATTTTTTAACGTAGCCCGTTAAAATCTACTTACACAGGCGGGTATAAAAATAGAATGCTTGAAGAAAAGCTATTTCACATAAAAAAATTACTCAGTTCACCTCGTTTCAATCTGAGCCAAAAAAATTCTCACCTTATCGAAATGGCGTAGGAGAGCTCATATAAGTAGTATATTGTCATGTGTCAGTCTAGTCAGTCAGGATCAGTATGGATTGAAGGATTGTATTATGGATGTAGTAGTGCATGCAGGTTGTGATCGGCGGATTATGATCATCATCTTATAACGTGATCCATTATTCAATCCCAATTTTCAGCACAGAATTTGTGACTATGCATAAAACACCGACTTGATTTGACTACGAAATACTTTTTGCGAAAGGAAAATTGAGAATGGAACATCACTTGAGAGAATATATGTACACCGCATGCACCTACTGCAACTGCTAGTAGAATCTGGAAGGTTTAACGTTGAATGAAACATTAAACTGATGAGTTTTCGATACCAAAAACTTAGGTAGTATTACACACGTTAATTATAAATCTGCACAGATACTATCGCTCCACACAAACGGCAGACCATGCGTTTGATGCGATACTTAAAAATGCATGGATGGTCTTCATGTATGGAGTTTAGAGCAGTCAGACAGCCTTTAGTAAAGAAGTTTCCATATAGAATTTTTGGATGGTTCATGATTCATCCTCTGAATTACAAGGCACATTAATAAGTCCTTGATGGTTCTTGATTTCAAATCTTGGAACTGCTGTCTCAAGACGGAGTATTTTTGTAGTCCTGAAGAGACATGCATACATACATTACGAGCTATATTACAATTGAACTGAGCATCTTTGAGAATCCTTGTGAAGGTTATTAGAATGTCACCAAAGGGTACTTAAATCCGAGTTCAACAACCAAGATATAGTTCCTAAAGTCTCTTTCATTCTCTGTTTTGGAAAAATTCCAGTCGTCGAACGAAGTAATATATGCCCTTTGGGAAACGTGACAAATGTACGTGTGCTCGTTTCGTTCGTTTGTCCTCAAAAAGGTTCATCATCATCACATTACATCCTACTCCAACTTTGAAAGTACGAAGGTTCTCACAACAAAATTAATATTGTTCCTTCGCAAACCTACTTCTTCGCAAGCTAAATACAATCCATGTGAGCAAAGGGAACGAAACAAAGTGGGACTTTGGGATGTATATTCGGAGCGTTGTGTCAGTACAAATTATCTTCATCTCATTAAATTTTGCTCTTCTCTTTGAGAGTCCATTTTATCAGGCTTCTCTCTTTAGGTGATTCCAGGAAAACCTATTATCATCTCTTTAACTATTTAGGGTCTCGTGTTCCTTATGTTCCCTCCATCCCCTTTCAATTAGATGTGCACACACCAAAGTCAGTAAAATTATAAACAGCTTTACTGCAAGGAGACAGTTGAGAGTGAACGGTGAAACTATACGTCTACAAGAACAAGATGCTCCACAAAAGAATCCTTTAACTCTCTTCATACCTAGATGTCTAGTTAGTATTTTTTTGTAAGATTACACACAAAGCCGTAAAAATCTCGTTTGCCATAATTATGACTATAATATCTTCTTGAGTTAATTCATTCACCACGTCATACAAATCATAATGAACAGATCCTCTCAAATTTCCAAAAAGCTACATCAGCGAGATAACCACACACAAGTAAAAGACTGCTTGATACGAGTGAGCAAAAGCCTAATATGGACAATGAAAGTGTCATATCACAGCACAGAATAAATTATATGAAAATGCAAGTTTTTCGACTAGAATTTCTCTTACGAACTACGCTAGGATAGATGTAAGATGAGATAATGTACACAAATGAAATATGTTGCTGTCTGTCTACTTGTCTCGACCTCGACATGTGTTTTGTTAACGTCAAACTTCACTCGAAACTAAAAGTCTTATTGTTCGAAAGTGTATCATTTCAAGGATGAAAAAGTATATATAGTTTTAAAAGAAAGTAAAACTTGTAACATAATAGTGATATATGTATCTACATTTATTCTGCTTATTTCTTGTGATACCACCTGACATACAATATACATATATACCCAGAGAACAACGATATTATGCTTGTATTGAAATTATACTGCTGGATGTGTAATCAGATCATCAGATATAGCATAAAAACACGCCCACGCTAAATATTATAATTAATTTCCATGAATCATAAATCCTATCTACGAAATGCGTGGAAAGTAAGTTCCACGCAGTAAATAAGCTTGAGCGGAAATCATACATTTAAACTGAGCTAGACAAATTGAGACACAGCTTGAATTTCATGCCGGATAAACTTGATGATGAAGCAAATTATCACAACAAAAGGATCCAGTTACTAAAAAACATCAAAGAAAAATTAACGCAATTATTCTTGCCTTTACGCGAACAAATACGCAATTGTGTAGAAGACATATGTAGCTATTCTGCAAGTCTGGAGATATCACACACCACACCTATGAAACTCAAATGAAACCTAACTAATTTTCTTGTACTCTTCGTCTACGTCTTCGTGACATCGTGCCATTTGCATGCATAGGTTACAGACATTACAAAGGGTTTGATAATGAGCTTTATGTGCCATTGGCAAAGTCATGATGGAACAAGTGTTGATGAAGATTAACATAAGACAAACCAAATTTTTTTTACTTGAAATGTAGTTTAGTTCGAATCAAAGTTTGAAATGGTGTAAATTGTTACGAAGTTGTAATCAGAATGCCTTCAGGAGTCTTGTGTGAAAGCACTTAAAGTTTTTAGGTGAATGATAGTTTCATAGCGGCAATAAGAGCGGTGACAATAAAGGTTCTCTCATCACCGCCGTCGTCTGATGAAGAATTCAGTACTTTAGTGCGGTGACTGCACACACTTTTGACTTGTGAAAATAAATTAAAACCAAAGTAGGCATAATATGACCTTTAAGAGTCTACTGAAAAATTGTTATAAAAGGATGTTTGTCTATGTGAAAAGAGTGGCAGGATAATTGAGACCGTACTACGTGTTAGTATTTTAGTATACTAACTGGCTCCAGCCTCGTCTTCAGAAACAGGAGAATTTAGAAAGGAGAGATTGTTCTATATTATTTTGCCATTTCAAGTTTCATTAAAGTTCAAGTACATTCTTCAACTTGCAGGTTTCCTGGAAAGAAACTGCAGTGCAAATGGAAAGAGATGAAACACAAGCGTTAAGGGTCTGCCGTCATTACAGCACACTTCTACGAAATTGTTGAAAATAATACAAAAGTGAATTCTCCAAAACAAGAAAGTACAATCAAAGAGTTCTTTTGAATAACCGTCTTGCAAAATCACGCAAATTGGCTTAGGCAGCCGACATATTTTGTTGAAAAAGCATATCGCATATAGAATTCTTATTATGAGATTCGGCCAAAAAAATTTAATACCGTCTTTGCCACATGTGGTGCGGTGTGACATTCAACTTTTGTGTGGAATCTAAAAGTGAAATTTCAAAATTCATGTGATTTTATTTTAAATTCAAAATTATTAAAAAAAAGTCTGCTTCAGATCCTCCTAAAATAGACTGACGGACTAGGACAAGTCCGCTTTGATCTGCTGCTTATGTACGTAAAATCACGGAGTATCAAGGTCACTGAAAATGAAATTAATTTAGAGCATATATTTATATTGTGGAAAATCTCGTCCTTGTATAATTTAATAAATTTGCATACATTCGAATTTTAAACAACATTCATTTCAATATATTTCCATTCAATTTAATTGTGTAAAATATTCCAGGAAACCCGTTGTTCTTTGAAAATCTAGAAAGTTTAGAAACGTTTCATGACTTCTAACTTACGTCAATATGATTTCAAGAAGGAAGCCTTCGTAGAACATTATATAATAAACATTATACATAAGCATAATGGAAATATCGTATGCCACTTGAGAAGTAGACATTACAGCAGAAATGTTAAAATTTCAAATCGAACTCATGTATCGTCCGGGTACATATTTCATGTACATGTATATGTACATAGTAGATGTATAATGCCAATACGCTTCTATAATATTGCATTTCTTGTTTTTACTCTTTCCAAGTTCCCATTCCAGTACACCGCCAACCACCATATTCTACTTTCTAATAACATCGGGTTACATGAATATATTCATGCAAGTTTTTCTAGTGCGCGTATATGCGTATTTATGCAGTTACTTTGTGTATGGGAAAAACGTATACACATATTCCTGAACATTTTTATAATTCAAGTAGGTGAAAAGACGGAATCTTAAAGTTTATTTAATATATTGCCACAGTACTCCAACAACGATTTAATTTGCGCATTCGTATTTTCTGTCTGTAAAGTTGATGTGTGTAGTACACAAAGCTAAGTAAGTTAAGTCAGAGAAATAACAAATACATTGTATAATTGTATAATATAGCTCTCTTATTGCATATAGGATGTTTGTACTTTTGCATTGCAGTTTTCACAATCCATTTGCAGTTGCAGATAAATGTAACAATTAATATTTTTATCTTTAATGTGCGATTAATCACATGACTGCGAAAGTCTGTAAATATTATTAGTTTACTTGCATAAACAATATTTCAACACAATTGCGTCTTTGTTTGCAAATTGTAAGCTTAATTACTACTTTACTTCGTCTTAAAATCAAATCTTACGTATAAAATCTTTGGCAGCTGCATCGAAAACCATTAAACTTTCCTAATGATAATTCTTAATAAAACGTTGATTTAATTATGCCGATGTTATGTATTCGTAAGGCACATGCTGTCATGTAACTTACCGTAAATAATTAGTTGTTTCCTGTATCAAGGCAAAGTTGACGAAAATTATGACAGAGATAAATATGGGTTTCGTTTTTAAGAATACATATGTCTCACTCATTATAAGAGAAGTTTAAAATTTCAAATGAAGCTTTTTTAGTAATATGATCTATGTCATAAATACTATAACACTACTGTATCCACCTTGTGATTTTACCTGGAGTTATATAAGTACTTAAGTACGATATGAAATGGATGATCAGATAAACTGACGCAGAACGTGCTACTAGGACTTAACATGGATATGGATTATATTAATATATCAATTAATATGGATTTAACATGTTTTGTACTATGTCACTTGAATAAACTTGGCAATTCAATTCAATTCTTCTAGCATTTTCACATACTATTAACAATTTGTTAATTAGCTACAGATTAGTACTACATCGCGAACAGTGTACGGCACGTTCGAGAGTAGCTGTGCAAGGAACAGAGCGCAAGGGCTTGTCAGAACAAGGAACTTTAAGAGTTTCATTTATGCAATAATACTTATTTTCGAACTGAAAACTTTTTAGATTATCAGAGATTATCAAGGTTAGGATATAAGTGAAACGTTTTCATTGTATAAATATTAATCAGATTGCTTGAGATCAAGTGGATAACATAACCATTTTTGCATTGATCAAAAAATGAATCTTGAAAGTTTCACTTGAAATTCATCGCAACGCTGTGATGAAAAAAATCCTGGTTGATTAGCTCAAAAAGATGTGATTCAAGGTACATACATGGGCCTGCTACACATGTGAAATTTATAAGTTCACGAAGAGTTTCTCAAAATTGAATTAGGGTTTAAATTTAAATATAAATGTAACTGACCAACTCAGCTTTTAGTCATTTTCTAATTAAACAAACCTTAAACGTGTTTAACAAGCAACTTTCTGATAGGAAGTAAAGTAGCAAATTTCACCAGTAAAAGTCAATTTCTTATCACTGTACATATGTTCATCTATTCCAATTCCAAAAAGGGGTTTAGCCAAATTTGCCATATTTGGAAGAATGTCAATTTCTGCATCAGAGGATGAGGGTCGGAAATTCAGAGGATGAAAAGGTGAGATGGTGTGAATTCGAATTGCATACATGCTCAATAACCTTATTAAAATCTGCATCATCACACAAGAATATGTTCGCACCTTGGGACAAACAGTGCATAACATAAATAATATGGTATTTCTCACAAATTCGCAAATTATATGCTTCACAGAAGATGCACAAATGTAGCCAAAGCCAATATTATACGTTCATGGAAAGCGTGTTTGCCTTGCAATGTGTAATGCACACAAAACCATTTTATATGGGAAAATTGCGTGTGTTTATGAGATGTGCTATATGATGCCAATAAGCGTTTCTTATATTGTAATTACAACCTATTTTGCGAAATAAAGATGAAATTTATCAGTCAACCGTTATAGTAAATCCCATCAGCTCTCCTCGAAATGGAGAAGTTTCTGACGAAGGTTCATACAAAGTATAAAAAATGCACATATTCATAATGTCCCCACATCATGCAATAAAATGCAGCCAACAAATAAAGCGAACAAAAATCCTCAAAAAAAAGTTGCAATCGCAAGTGGCAAGGATTTGCAATTCACAAGAAGCAGAAAAAAAATAATCTTAACATTTATGCAACCGGTTATCAGGAAGAGAATCTGCAAGGAGGAATTGTTCCGCCTTACCAACAACTTCACATATCAGATCAGTGGGGAAAAGTTAGTCTACATTTCACATAATTTATTCAGCCGTTATCATTTTCCATCTCAATTTTCGCACATACAATCATATCGCTATCAGTTTTGTGGCCAAAAATGAAGATAAGTTGTGACGTTAGCGAGAAGACATGCATGCATGCAATCCTCAAGTTATCTTTTTTGTGAGTTAAATTTTTCTCAGAATTTCATATTTTCCAAACAGAAATTGATGCTGAATTGACAGTTCTCAAGATTTTGCTTCTGGCATGAAGAGGTTCATAATATTTAAACTAGTAAACTTACCATCATCAACCCAGAAGTTAGGTATTCAGTGAGCATCAAATTAATAAGGGACATGTTATATTTTATAAATTCGCACCTTGAAGAATCGCGTTATGAATAGGTACTCCCACAAAAAGAGGATATGAATCACCCAAAAGGCTTATGAGACGATGATAAGGTAAAAAGGAAAAGTATACTTTTTACTGAAACTAAATGATTCTACAAAAACTTGATACACCAACCAAATGTTTTTAGTAGTTTAAACATTTCTTGGGAAAAATAGAAAATCGCCGTGAGTCATAATAGGCAAATATTCATAATAGTTATGAATTTGAAGTTAGTAGTTCCTTGCGTAGTAAGTAGTTTAGGCACGTAAGTCTTCTATTGGTACATATATACATCCTCAAGAGTTACACTGTTTGCTCACCCATGGCCATTTAGATATGATATCGTTATCATCATTATTATGACAGTCACAAGGTACTTTCTTATTTTACTCAAACTTTTCTGCATCAACTTTACAACTTTTTTTTGCTTCATTTTGAAAAGCACACAAAAATATGTCTATTGTTGATTCATTACAATGGTAGCATGAAAATGTGGTTTATATATATTGCTTCTATGCTACCATGTGCGTTTCTGCTCTTTTGCACTCTAACCCAACCCCACCAAATCTTATCATTTTTTTTACGTAAGCTAAGTAAATCTCTCCCTTTTGTAGCTTTTGCTACATAACCATAATAAAGGTATCTATCTCCTCTCGTTAAAATATTTTGCCCACATTATTGGCAAGAAAAGGAAATGAAAACATCTCTACGAGGGGTAGCGCATAGCACACAATAATTTTACTCACATTTGTCTTCTTTTTTGTGTGCAGAAGGAATATATATTTTTTATTACTCATTCAAAGCCTTTCACAATTTCACATGGTGCTCGCCTAAGTGGCGAACATTATTGTTACGTTTTAATACTATTAAATAATGACTGCAGCAAGCAAACACGTGGTACTGTGAAACTGAAATTTACACCTGCGTTCATTCAATAATCATATATATTACTCCTTTTTTAACAAACAATACACTTTGTAATAATCTAATATATATAATTGTAGATGCATTATTCAAGACTGCGTTGCACATTTTGTTCCTTCATATAATATCCTTCTGCTAAGCAGCTATAGGTCAAGTATCTCATGTATTTATTATAATAATCCATGGATGTAGTGGTAAACTACATCTCACCAGACCAGAAGACCTTTGATAACAGAGTGCACACCGGTCTAGATGGTGTATTCTTATGAATAGTAATTTTTATGAAAAAGGGGAGTTCTCGGCAAATTGGCAGTCTTGTCATTTATTAGATAACATATAACACAACTGCATGCATTGTTGAATGGCGTGGGACCGCAAAACCCATCCACTAAAAAGAGATGCATGCATCCCTAAACTATTATGCAGTTGAGGTTACACAGACTATCTTCATTTTAGTTTAATGCAATTTATGTGAGAAAGGGAAAGTGTACAAGAGACTTTAAAAGTTTATTTTTTACTCATTCACCGAGTTCCTGTTGGTGGAGCGAGAAGTGCCTTCTAGTCGAGACTTCACCTTTATTTCTTTGATAAATTTACCCGTTTCCTTCCTGCTCTGCGTATTTTATTCAAGTGATCGTCGAAGGGCTCTTGGAGTGCCTGTGTGGCTGGCGTGTGTGGAAGAAAGGAAGGAAGGAAACTTGTTTTTTTGTTCTCGTCTATTGTCACCCCTGTAGCGAGACAAAAGGGTAAAGTGAGTGTGAAGTGTGGAAGAGGTGGATAATTAGTTCCGTGTGCAACGAAAAGACATATAGCCGCTGTGTACCGCTTAAACAAACAATATATTTTTCTTGTCAACGAGAGTTGTGTGTGTGTGCAGCGGAGAGTGTAGCTTTTTCCTCTCGCCAAAAAAACCTGCAACCGTCAACCATGGCGAAATCCCGTTTCGCCATAGTTCTCTGCTGCCTTATCGGTGGAATTGGAGCGTTTGCGAGGGGAGCTCCTGCAGATGCTGCTGCTCCTGCTGCTGGAACTGGAAGTAATGATGCGAGCAACTTTAGAACGTTCTCCTCCAATCTCCTCATGGAATCCGATTTAGATGAGTTTAGCATTGAGAAGGGAGCCGCCATTTCGTCCCCATTTGGAGTCGGCTACATGCTGGCAAATATCCAGGACAAGGTTTGGAACGTGTCTAACGAGGGATTTGAAAAGGTTCTCAAGAGCCCTAAAACAAGCATTTCTGCCGAGTATGCTAGTCTAATTGAGAAGTTAAACAAGGTAAGCTCTACATATAACATTTAACGGTAGTTTACAATTTTGTCACCTGAAAATTATATGAATGACATGTTGTGTCAGAAAATTACACAAAAACACAAATGTAAATAAATGTAACCTTTACGAAAATAAAAAGTACCTACAGCTTTTTATCTATTGCACAAGTATGATAAATAGTGTTACATCTTTTTCAATTTTGAAATTTTCATCTTAGGCAAAAATGGTGACAAACAGTGTGCTCTACGTCAGAGACCGAAACTCCACAGTCAAATTACCAGAGGGATCTCAAAAGCTCAAGACTGAAATGACCTACGCCGACTTCATCTCCGACTGGAAGACCTCTTGGTTTGCCATGAATGACATGATCACAAACAGGACGGATGGCAAGCTCAATGACCAACTTGTGCCGAAAGGTAAAAAGTTTAAGAGGAAACTCACTCACAATTACTAGTCTCAGTATAAAACCACTGGAAAGTAAGAGTGACATCGACTCACAAAATATTTATCAATCAAAATGTCTTTTCACCACATTCTCAGGTGGTTGGTGGGGTGGAGCATTCTACCCGTTCACAATGTCCGCTTACATCAACACAAATCACTACAAGAGCGCCTGGGAGAAGAACTGGACCTCAATTGGAGAGAAGAAGTTCTGGGATGGTCTCTCCGTTCCATTTTACCAACTTGAAGGAAAGTATCCTCTCAAGGAAACTCCAAACTATACCGTTGTAGCAGTTCAACTTGCAGTAAGTAGGGAGGCTCCTGTCCTCTTCCTCATCCATTAAACATAATATTCGTTTTTTCGGAAGTGAATATACTTTTCATATAAACGAGATTTCCCAAAGGCCTTAAAACTCTTGTGTTTCAACAGTTGGAATGGCATACATTTTTCAAAGTTATAATTTTTTTTTCCACTCCTTCCCATTTATCATGAACTGGAAACTGTACACTTGGACTTGACTATATATATGTACTCTGAATTTTATGTAACCCACTCGTAATACAGCGTTGTTCCTTATGTTGCCATTTTTGTAGGACAAAGGCAAATACGCTGTATTTGTTTTGCCCAAAGGAAAGCTTGTTCAGTTTATTCGGGGTGACTTGCCACAACTCCTCAAAGATTCGGACCCCACTTCTTGGGAATCTTCAAAGGAGACTCAAAAGATCCAAGTGCCTTCTTTGAATATTACGCTGCTTGATCAACACTACAAGAAATTGGAAACTGTAAGAATATCTACGTTCTTCACGTTACTACTACTTAATCTGCGCCATATTTTTGTATCCACTTATTTTCTAAGAATGTCTCTCTACAAACAGCGAGTGATATAACACTTGGAATCCTATTACCGCAGTAATTTGATGAAGGAAAAAAAGTGTATCAAAAGAAGGGATTTCTTCAGCTAACGGATAATTTGATATAGAGTGATGTGTGGTAATTTGTTATCCTCTGACAAATTTCCTTTTACCTTTTGCGACGTTACAAAAAAGATAAAGCTCACGCGTATATCTATGCCACGAGAGAGACTCCATTAATGTCTTATTTTTGTACCGTGGAGGAAGGAAATCTGAAGTCCACATGGACTTAACATAAAAGTCTTAAGCGCGCAGTATATTTTCTGCTAAACTGACACAAATCTCATCTTTCCCTTTTAGCTTGGAATCAACTACACGTTCTGTATGCCAGATGCTGAGCCAGAGATAGGTCCTAACGGAAATCTCGAGTATCCTCATGCAATTCACAGAGGGCCCTTCTTCATGAGCCCCATTGTTCAAGCTCACCATATTCAGTTGTCCCCTGACTTCATCGAAGTTGCTTCCGCTACGGGTACAAATATTTACAGAAATTTCACAAGTAGTTTTATATATACAACATGTATACGTATTTTATGAAGGATGCTCCAGAAATAGAATTTTCCCGGTGGGGTCGTAACTTTTGTTGCCAAAAAGTTTGACGTATGGCCTTGGTATTGTGAAATTGTGTTCCACGTATTTTTTACGCTTTACTTATTTTCTGCCTTTTTGCTTGATTAGGTTCCAGTGTAAATTCTGAGGACAGGTTGAAAGAGGACCAACCTCCAGAATATGATTATGGTGCGGGTCCTCTTCCTGAACATGGCCCTGTTGATTCCCCACACGCACAAATGGTTGAGCTGACTGGCGAGGATGAGGAAAATCCTGAAGTTGTTGTTCCCGTTGTTTTAGACGATGCTTTGGCGAGATCCCTCGCTGAGGGAACTATGGAAGTTCGGGGTGTCGATATGACTATTGAAGATCCCAAAACAAATGAAACCATATCCGTTGAAGGTTCGTCCCTTCCCGCAGTAGTCGACACGGAAGGGAGCACTCCCACAACAGTGGATGCCGCTGAAGCTGACACTGTTCCAGCTGCGTCAGAAACCGCGACAGAAACCGAAATATTTGAAGACGCTTCCACAATTAAAATTGAAGCACGTGCTGATCTCCCTACGAGCACCACTGTCGCTCCAGAAGCTGTAGACAAGGACACAATTCAGTTCAGTCAGCCCTTCTTTTGGTACCTCTACGACAAGGAGTTGGGTCCTCTCTACTATGGCACGGTGCATTCTCTCGCTACGTACAGGAAGGAGTACGGTTTGGAAACTGACGAGGACTTTTGGCTGTTTGATGCGTACAAAACCCTCTTGTGGAATTGCCCATAAAATTCAATATCAAATAAGCCAAAAACTATTTTGTCATACTATCGGTGTGGCATTACAAACTTCAAGATTTTAACGAAACACTATGTCAAGAGTAGGTATATATATATTTTTTTTATTTTGTGCATATCATATGCTTCTTCACCACTTGTGAGTTTTTTTGGAGTCTGATCTTGAGACAGAGATTTTATTGTTACACACGTGTGGCACATTTATTCTTCCTGAAGTACGTACATATGTACATCGATTTAAGCTGAGCTAATGAATGTGTTTTACTTTAAAAAATGGGTGAAATGCTCATTTAATTGTTTCTAACTAATGTATATGTATGAACGATGATATATGCCTTGTGTGTACTCTAGACAAATGCAGTTTATAAGTTATATGAATGATATAATATATATTAACAATAAAAATGTTTAAACACTTGTACACTTATTCCAGCGTTTAAATAAATCTCATGTTTATGGTGCATGGACCATGGCACATGGATATGCATATACCATGCATGTGTACGATGGATGACGTATGTATGACTGCATAATGTCTATCAGGAAGAAAGAAAGTCTGTCGGGCACCAACTTAAGAAAGTAATTTTAATATTCATATATTTGATTCTAGAAGTTCTCGACTGCGTCGAGGAAATGGATTCTGAGAATTAATTGATTGATGATAATCAATATGCTTGTCGTCCTCATAAGCGTCAAGTCGTGTCGTGGGTTATGCACATAAATAATGTAAAATGAGCGAAGCTCTCACCAGTCGAGGAAGAAACCGTTTCAGGTTCCCACTTTTAGGGAAGAAGAGCGTTCCAAATGGAAGGGGAAATTATTAAATGGGTTTCGTAATTACGTGTACCCAAAGTCCAATTTAATTAATGTTTATCACATATACCCATAATGTGTGTCTGAAATTGCGAACACTTCACGCATATTACACTAAGATAATATTACTATGCACTGGGAATGATGCCGGCAGAGAGACCAGAAATACGTTCAATGTTAATGGTAGGGTACAATTTTGAACAAAAACTGGTAATATGCTCAACTCATGCATCCATAAACTTCACGGGCTGCACATCATTGTCAATTGTATGGCGGATGAAAGTGTTTTTTGCTATATACAGCGTTACATATAACAAACCTCTAAAAATCAATGCAAATATGATCTTTCGTTTTGACTCGAAATATTATTGATATAAAAGGCGCTAATGAAGAGAGAAACACGAAAAGTAATTCTACTCTCGACTCTGGAAGGATTCTCCGTTAATTGAGCGAGGATACTGAAATAGAAAGGGAGATTGATGAAGCCTTGAGCGAGAGGAGTATAGTTCGTCATCGTCATCCGCCTACAGAAAAGTACTCATTTTACCCCCAAAATTTTTTTTGTATATGTGCAACTTGCAGTCTGTGCGACTTTCGAATATGAGTTTCATAAATAGCACACACACAAGTCCTTGAAGTATGATTATTGAAACTTGTGTAAATACAGAGAGAGTCATGTTCAGTAACGAAGTCAGCATCACCATTTCATACAATCTTCTATTTCGAAAATGATTGTACGAAAAACGTACATATAATATTCCTAGAGTTCATATAATGAAACACTAGGCATATGATACATCTTTCAAAAATCATTGGAATATCTTTCTGGGTATATATCACATCTCTCTTTTTGCTTTTTCAAGAGTATCGAATAGCTGTGGAAGGAAGCCACAGGAATGGATAAAATAAATCTAAATCAAACAGTGCGATAGACACGAAACACTGTACTAAACTAGATTTTGCAGTGTGAAAGAATTGTAAAATGAAATTTGTAGTCTTTGCATCATGAAATTTAGAGACTTCTGGAGCTTCTATGTTCTTGTTCATATACAGCCACTGGTGGAATATGAATGTTGTATAGTAGCAGCACCGGAATATTTTTCGCAATATTCTGCATTCTCCAAAGTGTCTGACTTTAGGGAGATAGCTCGATGTTATGCATGGTGTGGTGTATGAAAACTCATGGGATATACCATACGATACCAGATACCATAAAGCTCAGACGTAGGTGACAAAGGACAATAGCCGTTTTATCTATAAAAACCGAGAGTTACACATGAATCTCTTGTAGCTGGAGGGGACAGATACGCTATAGGTGTACATTATTATATCATTGTTATATACAGGATTGCATATCCCGAAACAACCTTTGTTGAGCCTGACGAATTCTTATTCGCTCACACCCATTGTCAAAAATCACAATACACTTTTTGAAATAGGTATATACATTTTAATTTACATTGTTGATAGTGCTTCAGGAAGGTTCATTTGAACCGGACCGAGGACAAGGAGAGCAGCACTAAAAATGCCTGAAGAGATAAACAGAATTATTTGCCAGCTACAAAATGCAATATGCCAATCCCCTAAAAAATACATGTTCCATGCTGAGACCAATAATGCTCTCTGCGTGTCTGTAAAGGAACTGCACCTTCACCATATGAAAATACAAGTATTCATCAATCCTTTTGATTCTTCTCCTTCGTCAACGAAAGCAGAAAACGGTTTTGTGTGACGAAGGTTGTATATTGTTGATCTTTGCAGAAGTGCTTAAATATATTTCATGTTCGCTATGGGCATTATAACTGGGAAAATAGGCATATGTTCGGAGAAGATCAATGAACTTCATTTTTGTAATGTGCTCAACGTAGTAAAACAATATTCTTTAAAAACTTGTGTAATAGAAGAGTTGAATTGTATTGAATATGGCGAGGAACCCGGTACCTTTTCGTAACAAATTTCGGGTTCTCTTGTACATGCAAAACTTCTTTTTGAAAGCTTGACAGTAATGCGTTTATGCAATCAACGCTACTTCTTTGTAAATGTGAATGTTTCATACGAGTGGTAAGTTATTTTAGATGAAAGACATTGAATTCTCCATATCAAAAAAAAGTTTGTGTTGAGTATTTGTGGTGAAATAGTCCATCTTTCCATATTCCATCCAAGTTTGAGTGAGGAACGTTGTCCCTCACTCCATATCCAATTTTTAAAAAAGAAGAAACACAAGTTCATTTTCTGTAAAAATCCTTGTCCTTCAACATCCGGTTTCACTTTGCTCCAGTTGTTGCCAAAAAAATAAGGATACAAAAAAACATATAATGAAATCATTTCGCATTTGGAGCATCCTCTTTCTCCCCCTCCTTTTAGTCAATCATGCAGAGTGCGTGCGTAATTTGTTTCTGCCGAAAACAGGGGACATCAGTATCAACGCTGTGATTGCTGAGAATTTATCGAATGTGACGAATTTTGAGACTCTTCTGGGAGCAGGGAGATCCCTGTCGTACCCCTTCTCCGCTGGGATGCTCATTTCCATTGCCACTCTGGCAAATGAGAACAACTGGAAAGTTTCGGATAGTGGATTTTCAAACGTTCTGGCAGTGCCCCGTGATGAGATTGTCGAGTCGTATGGAACACTTTTCGAAATGCTGGAAAGGGTTCGTATATATGACCTCATATAGGAAAAATATATATAAATATATTGACTTGACACTTTGCCCTTCAATGTTCAATATATGCAAATCACATTTTCCTCCTCTCGCCAACAACTCTTCTCTGAGCAGTTGCTCTTGTCACTCATTGCATAAACCCATGAAATATACATTTTACTTTTTTCCACAGGACGAGAATGTTACAGTGTCGAATATCCTCTACTCATTTCGTCCAAGTTTCTCCCCAAGCGAGGCTCTTGTTGACACTTTGATGACTGAAGTGAGAGAAGTAACATGGACTCGGGACACATGGAAGGAAACTTACCGAACCATGGTTGAGCACCTTGGGAATGTAACAAATGAGAGGATCGACACGCTCCTCATACCTTCGGGTAATAATGGAAAAAAAGAGTTCAAATAAAAATATATGCGAAGATTATTTTCAAGGAATATAAACACGAGTGTGTAGCATGCGAATTTTTTCTCCATAACGTTTGGATGGATATATTTTATTCCCAGGATTCAATGCAACTCACGAAATCATTCATGTCTTTCTTTTTATCACAGTGACTGAGAGGGGAACTCCATTCAGGAGTTCGACAGAGGCTGTGATTGTGAATACATTCCACTACATCAATACATGGCAATATCCTTGGATGGGTGCGGAAATCGGGAGCTTTGAAGGGAATCAAGGAATACCGTACTTGAGTGTTGAAGGGAAGTTTTGGGTGGCCTATGATCAGGATTTTACTGCCGTTTCCGTACCGTTGGAGGTTATATATAAATATGTTATGTTATAGCATGTTACACATATTATTTTTAGTTCTTTTCATTCATGAATGCCCTTTACTACCATACCACATCCATATCAAAAACATATGGGTCAATTGGCTGGAGGGAGTGACAAGCAAGAAGGGCTCAAAATTAGAAAAATGTTTTACGCTACTTCTTTCAAACTTTTATTTATTTTTCTCTAATAAACCTATGTTGTCACTTAAGTTTCTACGTGCTCGAATGGACATTCATGTTCTATTGATTCAGGGATATATGTGCTGGGAATTGGGAAGGTTCTAAATTTACTCAAGCAAGTCTTGAGCTTTCCAATGGAAGGGAAGCTTTGTCACTTTTGGTTCCAGAATTATAGCTTCTGTGCTTCGTCGGAAAAATATATGCCACAAAAGTCTAGTGATTCATATATTTATATGATGTTCAGTTACAAGTAAAAATACTCCAGCGCAAACAGTAGACTTTTTGAAGTTGTATGTATGTACTTATGATTTTTTGAAAAAATCATTATTATTTGAGAGTTATTTCTGGAAATTCCTCTCCGCCAAATGATTCGCTCCAAAGCTCTACAAAAGAGAAAAATTGGATATAATTTTCATTGGAACAAAATTTTAACTCGGTTCAATTAGGGCGGCTCGAAGAGTGTAGTTTTTGTACTTCCGCACGTTAACATCACAGCCAAGTACTTTCGAAATCAGGCGGAGGCTGACGACGAGAACGACCCAATTGATGTGGTTCCATTTCCGAAGAAATGGGAATTGAAAACTCTTCGCTTGAAAATACCCACGTTCAACACAACTGATGTGGATCAATATGGCCAAGAGTTGGAACAGGTGAGCAGAAAAATAAATAGTTACATAAAAATATAATATCCATAATATTTTTCTATCTTCGATACATCTCTTTCCTCCCCCGTTACTATTATAAAAAATAATCAATATCTTGCTCCACTTTAGGCAGGGATGAACGAAACCTTCTGCACAATTATTCACGACTACGTGGGAAGATACCCGTATTATATGCGGCCCATGGTTCAGATCAACTTCCTCGATTTTAATGAGGATTACCTAGAGATTGCTTCTGCAACAGGTTCGTCTTATTTAAAACTTTCATAACGAGCGAGGTTTTATGTATGTCAATAGTCATTATACTAATCGTAAGTAGTTTTTGATGAATCCTCATGTTCACGATGACAAAGAAAAAGCCAGACAATGTTTGCCGAGATGAGCTTAAAAGTGAATGTGTGTAAGGATGCGTAAGCTTAATTTTAGGAGACTAGACGGAAAATCTGGTGTGAAAATTTTTCGATGCGAAAATGGGATTTCTTGAAAAAATAAACATACAAATACTTATACCTATAGACATTCTGGTTGTAATACCAAGAATATTTGCAAGGGAAGCTTATTCACGAGATCGCCGTCTTTGAACTTGCAAACCGTAGGAATGAGAAGCTCCTTTTCTCATACCTTGAACAATGTCTTGCCTTGGAAAATCTTGAAAGCATTAAAATGTTGGGAATGTTACAGGCGTAGCTGTCGAAAAATTCCGATCTATATTCACCATCGTCGGACAAGGCACCGGCGGAGACAATAATGATGACAGAAAACAAGACAATAGCACCCAACCACCCGAGACCACCTTGTCACCATCAAGTTCATCTCAAGTGACATCTTCCAACGATAACAATATTGGGGTTCAGGGACGAGATGACGCCTCCAACCCATCTATTAATGGATCTTACGTAAATCTGGACGAGACTCCGGCAGCAGAAGGAGAAATTCCCACGTTGGTATTTGACAGACCGTTCCTTTGGTACCTAAATGATAGCGAAGTAGGGCCAATGTTTTTTGGAACGGTTGAGATTCTAACGAATCTTGCCTTGGAGGAGAATACTACGGAGCCAGGTGGTGAAGATGAAGGTGCCACCACAACTGTTCCACCAACAAATCCAATGAATAGCACAAGTCAAGACCAAGACAGTATTCTGTCGGAACATGAGAAAAATTACTTGTGGAGCTGTCGTAGCTTTTTTCCAAACAAAGATGAAAATGAAAACCAGGAACCATCATCATCCTCATTTGAAGCAGATGTAATCATTGGCCAACCAGCCCCGAATACTAATGAAATTGAAATTGATAATAATATCACTCCCGTTTCAGGTGTTTACTTTGAAATCGAAAATGCAAGTGAAGCGACAACCTCATCATCTATCCCATCGTGAATAACACAATTTTTATTGGTTATAAAATATAGTCATCCTGTTTGGCAGTTGTAACGTGTAGAATTAATTTGATTATTATTTATTTTACATGGACAACTTTCGTTTACTTGACCAATATAGAAAATAAAATGAGTATTTACGAGATGTGCATTTTTGTGTTTTTTTTTGTTTTTAGACCTAACACGCATATTATCCTGCTTTGCAGCTATTGATTTAGGTTGGATGTGGTTATTGAACTCGGCATTAGTATCTTTTCACGGCTCGTAAAGGGCTTTTCACGGCCTGCCGTCGTATAATGAGTATCTGGAAAGTTTTTCTCACAATTACACAAGAGACAAGAGAGAATAAGAAATAAGAGCTTCATGTTAGTAATTTTACTAAAGTACTTTTAAATCCTTTTTGTTTATTTCAACAAGTAAGAGGCAATAAAGAAGAACCCCTTTAAAATTTACGTTCACATTTCAAGCCTGTTTATAGCTGAAATCAGTTTCAGGACAAGTTTCAATTTCTGTCAGCATGACTAACCTACTTTTCTCAGCTCACTTTTCATTCTCGTTCAAAGAACTTGCGAAGAGGCGCAAGTCACTTGACAAGATGAAGTAGACTGACATCAAATATAAAAGCTTTTTAGAATTGAAGATGTATCATTTATATACCCACCTATGCACTCCTTTTGCCGTTATTTCAGAGCAATGTTCTCGAGAAGCGCACGCGATCAGATACAATTCTTTCTACTTCGACAATGATTAGAGTTTAATGGGATATCAAGAAATGCATGCATATTTATTAGCTTTCGATTTCATTTGCAATTATTGTAAATTTGCTGCATCATTGACTACACAGCTTTTACTGGTCACTTAACTTCTTTTTTCTCATTCTTTTCCGAGCTTTGATTTAACTTTCAGTTTCATCTTTAACTAATCGTAAGTATATGTTGTGCTAATGCTTTATTATATGCATTGACAAAGGAAAGGAAAAATTTCGTTGATAACACATTGATCACCATTTTATCAAGATTATGGTCAAGAAAACAAGAGCGCAGAGCAAAACTTCTGGCCTACATTCAATGAACTTTTGCTTGTAATTTTTTACTACAATAGAATAGTAGACGTCCATGTAAATTCTCATATGTGCCAGGCACTGAAAATCTGTTTTGAGTCTTCCTGTCACATTTATCACGCACATCTTACAAAGGGCACCTATAAGAACGCGCGATCATTGTAACTTAACTTTTCGAAGAGAAGATGTCGTAAATCGTAAGTATATAGCAAACCGTAATTCTTTTCATCTCATTAAATACACTTGATGAAGTTCAAGTTAACTTCTGCATCTATACAGATATCCATGCAGACTACATATATTGTCTTGAGAAAAAATCTCATTCTCAGCATCCAAGAGTTCTGCTTTAACTTCATAAATGAAAGTCACCTTGTAAGTCAGCAACCTCAAGGGTCAAAACTTCTTCTTTCTAAGACTTACTCAAAACTCAACATATCTAAAGACGCTCCTTCTGCTAATAAGCTCACCGCGTGAACAACAAAACTTCAAACTGTAAAACAATACATGAAAGAAGAAGAAGAATTAACGGCGTATTTTTGGCGTATGGTGGAGATTATAAAAAAGGGAAAATTTGAAGCGTCCTTCAAATCTCCTTTTCATAGTTCCAGTGCCTAAACAAGAAAGGATCAAAAGAATCTTTTCCTTTCTACTTCTCAAATTGTTTCTTGTACAACTTACACTGCTACTTTTTTCACTCCAACCAACTGCCAAGCCAAATTAGGCAGTGTATATGTGACTAGACTAAAATTTTCACTTAGGGAAAGGGATACGTGTGTGTAGTGTAGTGTGTATAGTGCGTTTTCTGGATCCATGTCCGTTTCTCAACTGGAATCATGAAAAAGTTGCAAAGTGACTTTCGGCTTCTGTATTCGATTCTATATCTGTTGGTGGTGTTCCACAAAGTAGACGTATTCCCTGGGGCCAATGGAATGCCCGAATATGTAAAAAATTTCGAGAATTTTACTGACCGCGTAGTGCACATGATGGAAACATCGGAGCCAACCGAACATCGGCCTGGAGTTCATCTCTACATGCCGTTTGGAATTGGCTACATGCTTGCTAATATTTACGAAAGTCTTTGGCCAGTTCCAGTGCAAGAAATCCCCGAAGCTATATTCACGTTGAGACAATACGTTGCAACGGACTACGCCGCGATTCTGAGACTTTTCAAAAAGGTACGTGTCTACAATGCGCATTCATCACAAACAATTATGTGGCCTTGAAAAGTTGACGAATGAGGCAAATTTACCTCATTCAGTCTGGGGTCTGGCTGGACTATATATGTATGTTGTTCCTTTTCTTTACATATTTAGTTTTTATGATGCGAAGAAAAGAAGAGTTTTCTTTGGAGAATGAGCTTTACTTTTACTAACCTGGAGAATAATGTCAAACTTTAAAAGAGCAGACAGCTTTGTCATTTGTCGCAAGTCTCAACCAAGCCATCACAGAAATCTTTTTTTAGCTCGGCTCATATGAATATTGGAATAATCCAGTAAAATAGCAAAACCATCTTTTATACCCTTTCCTCCTGGGGGGTAGTGTAGCGCTTTTTCTTACAAAATCAATCAAACACGTGTGCTCACACACTCCTTCTTCATTTCTTTTTTTTCCAGAGGCATTTTCGCATTTCCAGCACAATATACTCACGGTTTGGGAATGTGACGAAGCCCCCCACATTCCCCCAACTTTTAACCCAAGTTATATCCATGGATTTGCATAAGAATCGAACGGAATTCAAGGAAAGTATATTTGAAATTGTGGATCGCGGAACGAAGGGTCACTTGGCCAAGGAAATCTTTCCTAAAAAGGATGCAGCTTGGAAGGAAGTGTTTGATAGTAGCACACATGGGGTTTATGTGAATACCCTCCATTTCAAAAGCGAGTGGGACAAGCCTTGGCGAAAAGTTGGAGAGAAGAGATTCTTCGATAATGCACTTGTGCCGTACTTAGAACTTCAAGGAATGTACCCTTACGCTGAAACACAGAATGCTTCCGCCGTGATTGTAGACTTACAGGTTTGTCACTGGGATTCATTCCAGATATTCAACTCAATGAAAAAATGCGCCTTAACATATATATTCTTTACTTCATGAATCTTACTGTGAGTGAACAGACACCTACAATACCTATGCATACGGGTGAAATTCATTTCGAACTATTTCAGTATCAGTTTCCGTCAGAAGAAGCACATAATAAAGCCCCTGTGCATTTGACATTTGACAGTACGATTTTTCTAGCCCACCCACACATTCTATTCTATATTATGGAGTCCCACTTTTCCTGTCCAATCATCCATAAAAGAGCAGGAAGCTGTCGGAGATTTTAATAGAGTCTATTGAGAAATATCATACTATTTTGCATTGGGAAAGGCGCAAGAACTGATGAATCTTTTAAAATATTCTGATATATTTTTCCCATGTCGCAATTTGACTCGGGAGGACAGTTCTAAATGGAAATATTCAATTTAAACGAAATCAATGGAAAGGACAATTCTAGAAATCCATCATGACTTAATATTCCATATAGCAATATTCCATTTTATTTAGAAGCAGTATTCTGCCCCTATAAATTTTCAAATGTCTTGCACTCACTCTTTTTCTATTTCTTGAAACTACATGTTCGAAGCGATAAGTATAAATGGACTTTTCAACACTTGGAACAAAACACGTTCTTTTAGTGCTAGGCAAGCCCGGAAGCTCTTTACCAGCACTATCTTCTGCTGATGCTACCTTCACCTATATTTGAACACTGAAAATTTCCATTTGTGTAGTGGAAAAGGGGCCAGAGAGATAGATTTTTAAGAACTGCTTCCTCCCTGCGCTAACCATATTTCAGAGGTTTTTTTAGCCGAGTTGAAGCTTCACGTTGTTAAATATGTCTGCCCTACATTTTTATTGGATTTTCACAGGCTTCTAGGAAGCAGATCATTCTTTTCAAGCCTCATGACTTCCTCACTGTGACGGATATGCGGCGCATTATACGAGGCATGCTGGGTAATGAGAGTTTATGGAAGATGGAGAATGTGACTATTCAACTGCCAGAGCTGAATGTGACAAATTTGTCTCAGCCCAGTGATAAATTCCCATTTGTAAGTCCAATATTTATGTGGCTACTAACAATGTCATTGTGAAATAGAGCGGATTTCGCAAAAAAACAACAACTTACAGTGAATTTCCTTTTGAATGTTTCTAAAGCTTGGCGTTGCAAATACCTTTTGCCGAGGAAAAAACATAGACACTCCTGACTTGTATTATAACCAGCATCCCATTGCACACGCGAACCACTTCGAGTTTTCTCCAGATTTTCTGGAAATTGCTTCCGCATCAGGTATTCATGAACATAATATGTACAAGGATGTTTAAAATAACATTTCCTCATAAAAATTTGTAGATGCTGTATATATTTTTGGTATAAATGTCCCTACTGCGTTGTTGTGGAATGTTTATGTGTACGAGAAAAATTCATGGATAAATAAGTTTCCGGACCAGTTTCCGCTTTCCTAAAAACGCACTTGGCTGCGCAAATAATTGATGCAATATTATATGAATGTGTGTAGCCGGCAGACAGTTTAATGATTTGATTGTGCCTACAAGTTGCCTAATATAATGCTGATGTTGTAAACATCATGTTATTTTTACTCTCTCAATTCCATAACTCTCTCCGTAAATATTTTTCCCCAGGTTCTTTGGTAGCATACCAAAACAACCGAGACTTTCTCCCAAAGCCAACTGCCAATCAGAGTCAGGGAGAAAGCCCCAGTGCTTCCAGCAACGTCGACTATTTCGACATACTTGAAGCCTCAGAAGAGGAAGATGAGAGATTCCAGGATTACATTATTGACGCTCGGAGTGGTCTTCCAAAACTAAAGAACCTTCGTGGAGAACTTCGTGCCATCTTTAATAACAGAAATGGCTCTGCTGAGGAAGATACAAATTTCTCAGAGTGTGATCCAACAGCGGATATGGAGACAATGGGGAGTGAGGATGACACTGGAGAAGCTTTCGATAGTAGCACTATGATGTCCTTGACGGGAACAAACGTCACCGATCTTCAAGATGCAGGCGAAAACTTGAACTTGACGGACACTGATACTGACAAACAAGAAGGGAAAATGCTGATTTTTGACAAGCCCTTCTCATGGATTCTCAGAGATAAAGAAATTGGGGATGTGTTCTATGGATCTGTGAGCTCACTCTGCCAGTACCATCGGGCGGTGCAGCACACTCCAACAGTTCCCGTCTGGGTCCTTGATCTTTTCAAAGCATTCTACTGGAGATGTGTTTGAGCATAAAAATGAAAGTGAAATGTATGAAAAGAAGGTGGCAGAGAGAAAGAGAAAGAAAGCTAACAAAGTAGTAATGTAGAATAGGTAGAGTTGTGATATTGATAACATGTAATATTGTTTGTATTACTTTTTATTCCACTTACGATTAGTATATTCATAATTTGTAAATATTCACATAAGCTTTATATGATATTTCATTGCATCCTTCCTTACATTGTGCCTGATTCATTTTTACCTCGTGCTTCGAATCTACTAACTTCGTATTCAAATAAATGAGCAACATTTCAAGTGACTTATTATAGCAATTTCAAACTAACTGATATTATTTTGTTTGATCAAAAAGAGTTTCATCATGGAAAAGAACAGAACCCACGCGGAAGTTTTCTTCAATGTTCCTTAAAATTCATTTCCATACACAAAATACATAAATTAATTTTTACTCATGTTTGAGTATACTCGCTTGGTTTTTGTAGAAAGAACGGTTAAATCCAGAGAAAGCATTCAGAGAAGCCGGTGCTGGTGTTTGAAGTTTCCTTTTCCATTGCCTAGTACCATTACCATACATCATAATATCCCTTCCTTTCATTTTTCAAATCAAACCGAAAACGAAAAGTTTTCTTGGATTTACGGAAGATGAAAGATGAAACGAAAACGTACATACCTACTATATATTGTAGTTCAATTGAAAACGATTCCCCGATATTAGTAGCCTGTGCCGTTTATATGATCAAATCACCATATAATATCGTATACCTCAACAACGCATTTTTTCAGCTTATGAGCATTCATCGACTGTGTATTCTTTGACAAGGATGAATTTCTTGACAAAATAAAAGGTAATAACATCTCTAGCGAGGGTAAAGGATAATCCTTAAATCCAAGACACACAGACACAACACTTCCGGGAAACCTCTGTCGATGCTGAAGCTTTCGAATAATCTCGGAAGCTGAGTGTCTTGCTGCCGTTTAGATCACAAGTCGACATACGATGTCGTTTTCTGTGACGTCCGTAGTTCATATTTGTTGCTACTGTTGCGTTCAGTGCCGTCGAAGATCTTTGATACTTATAGATTCCTACAATGATACAATGCTAGATACGTAGTATTGCATTGCTGTGGTAAATCTATATCAAACCGTTTTTGCACAGGTGAACTACACAGTGTGCATGCATGTTAGGCATACTAGCGATGACATTTTGATAAATGCGGGCTGAGCAGCTTATATACAGTCATATTTTGCCGAAAGGCAACCTACTGGATTCAAAACCGTTGACCTTAGGTTCCAGGAATAAAAATAAGTGGAAAAACGAGACCCGGGCCTTCCGTGTCATGTCTTAAGGTTTCCTTCTCTAGCATAAAAGATATCAACTAGCAAATGAAGATCATGAATTGTTTTGTCTTGATATAGAATCAGCCAAAGGCTTGATTGACTAACAGTAGATAGTAATGGATACATGGGTGTTGTAATTCAAGTAGTCAGAAAGGAAATTGTAACTCTTCCTCAGGCTCTTGACCCCTATTTGCTATTTGTATATTATATTTATATTATATATAAAAATTGATATATTCTTAGAATGAAACGTTTAGATGCCGATCATGAAAACTATTTTCAGGGTGAAATTATTTTTGCAAACAGATTGTTCAACGTTCAAAGGAATTGGGATTGGTGTGGTTCGAGTAAGGATAACCCAAACTGAACAAAATTTACAAATGGATTATACGTGTACTTGACCCTCTGCCACTGGATTAAGCATCAAAAGCATGAATGAAAATTAGTAATTTCTCCAAACATTAAATTTACATCACCATTAAAATTGCCGTATTCTTGTTAAGCCAGGCGCAAATAAGGAAGTTTCTGACTCAGGAGAATTTTAATCGCATTAAAAGTGTTGGTTGGGATTTGTGCATATGAACAAAACATGTTATATGCAAATATATATATTTGTGCACAAACGTCATCTCAAACTCTACATGTATACAAGTTCTACAATCCAAATGGAAATGTTCATCATGAAAATCCGAAATAAAGTTAAATTAAGTCAATCTATCTTGTCAAGCAACGAGTGTTTCCCCAGAAAACTTTCAAATTGGACAAGCATACCACACCGACTTTGCAAGACGTCATTCTTGCTATACTTAAGTCTCCGGCAAAGAGTGTAACATTTTTCGTAAATGAAGGTATCTATACACAAGCTTACATTTTCTCCTGAGGACCTGCTGAAGCTGACGTGATACTTACCATTTGCTTGAAAAGGAGATACGTAATTGAATTTATTTTCCATCGTTGGACCCTAGTGTCTCTTAATTACTGGTAAACGAACTATACAATAGATGTAGGCGATTCTTACTTTTAGCAACCTCTACAGCAGGTCTCGCTTGCCCCTGTCACCTGTAGTCCGTACATTTTCTAATTGTAACACATTTAACGAACCGCCCATTCAACATTATATAACTCTCGTTAAACTTATTTGTTGTCTATTCCGACGTGCCTGCGTGGCCATGTGTGTGTGCTAAATATAGTCAATGGTTGAGTACACACAATATTTGCTAAAAAGTTGTATCCTTCTCACATCGCCCCACCAAACTTTTAATACAGGAAAATTGTGATACGGTATAACATTTTCCTATCATGCTTCACATAATAGCGTGTATGAAAGCATATAGGTCCATCAAAAAACATCATATATGTACACATCGCAAAATAAATCCTGACTCTGACGTTATCAAATACAGTATTTCGCACAAAAATCATTGCAAAACAAACCTCCTTATGTCTTTTTGATCTTATAGAATATGAGAATCATGGGATAGCTAGCTACATGTTTTGCGCTTTTTCTCTATATAAAAACAAAAACTGTGAATGCCGTGACGTAAACTTATTTCACGGAAATCATGAAACAAAACTTTCTCAAAGACGATAAACAACTCTAAAAATATATCCGTACCAAGTACTTCTGAAAGAGGAACTGACGAAGGGAGATGCTGAATATACGTAACAACAGAAAGCAAAAAATATTGCGGCTTATGTGTGCTAAACCACACTATAGATCTAAATGTATGTTTTAGTGTTTTACACTAGAGTTTATAAAGTCAATCACAATCTTTGATGTAACGAAATAAATAAAACAGTCACTTAAGGATGACTTACGTAGGTTCGACAACCTCACTACGAATAGCGTAAAGTATTACGAAGGTCGTTCTTTACTTAAGTTATCACTGACCATTGATCTCTGTCTCTCTTTGAGTAATTTCCTAATAAATTATTTCATGCTATATAGGATAACGAACTTTGATTTTATTAGATTATGGACGATGATCAAAATCACAGTGGATCAAAATTAAATCGACTTCTCCTGCCCTTCGTTCTCACGAACTAGTTTTCGCTATCTGTAGATACGTAGTTGATTGTAGTATGTACTGCGGAGTCTCTGTTTCCCATTTATTTTTTCGTGGATCGAAGTCTCAAAACTAATTATGAACAAAATATACGATACGAAACGTAAAAGCACACAGTGAAACCCGCGAAACCGTAACAAAGAAAACACGTAAATGATGTCTGTTGTGTGTTGTGTTTGTCTCGCAAGATTAGAATTGGGATTCTGCGACGCATCAGAAAGTTATTGTATTGGATTCGGAAGACAATAATGCAATGATGCGATATAGGGAGAGATTTCATTTCGATTTCGTTTACATACAACATACCATCAACCTGAATAATAAAATCAGATTCAAATGAAGAATAGAAAGAAGATTGGGCACGAAACAGTGTTCAATAATATAAGAATTCACTGTACAATGAAAACTCAAAGCCGTTTCAAGAAAACCAAAAAAAACCTTCAGCACATCAAAATCATGTTCAAATTATTTGGGAAGACATTCTCCAATTTAACCAAAGCTTAGATACTTCATTTCGAAAGTAAAGTGGATTTCCAACCCAGACGTTGTAATTGACAGACAGTCGACTGCCAGTCAGGCGACACATTTTCCTTTCACCGGGATCGGGATGTGTGCAGGCAGGCAGACTTTACCGGTTGAACTCCAGCAGACTTTCGCTGAAGTGGATAGTCCCATTTCCGTCTGAATGTCGCTGGCACATGGTATAGTCATCGGCTCAGAGGTAAAATTTAATAAAGGTGTAAATTTCTGTGAGCTCTCTCGAGTACAATCAATTTTATTCGCCAATTCATTCCGCAAGTCCTTCAAATCGTTTGAACAACAAAGTTACGTAATGTGAAGCCAAAAAAATTTTGATCACGAGCGAATAAAGCCTACATCCGTAGGCCTCCAGACACTCTTTCTGTAGTTGATAACATAACTCCACATCAGCAACATTTTCGCACCAGACAAGGACGTTTTGTATTGTAAAAGACGTTTTATATAAGTTCACTCTTCAAATTGGCAAAGAAAATGAATTTCTTCGTAAATCTCTCACGACACGGTCTCAGGCTATCATTCAAGTTATTAAACCAAGAAAATAAAAAGCAAACAAAAAATTCTCATTAAACTTCAAACTGGTAGTTCATCAAGATCACAATCACAATTACATTTTTTACCCTTTTCTTCCAAAAATATTTACCTTTTTGGACTGATAAAATCATGGAAAGGTACAACAGTCTCAGAGGGTACTCACCTTTCCATATCCCGTGTATAGTTGCATAGATTATTTTTCATAAATTGTAAGAAATTACAGCTAAAGTAAGTATATCAGGGTCCTGTAAGGACTTCTTATCCGTCCTATGTTAGCCAAAGTATATATACATAATCTCTGAAAAACAAAAGTTATGCAAGCTTTTCCGTTGTTTTTATTTGTCGTCGTACTGCAGGGCAATATTGTGCATACCAATACTTCAGCCTACTTTCCCTTTCCTTCCAATTTTACCTTCCATTTTTTCACGAGGATCAATATTTCTACGCGTCAATCTCGGTTCTGTAGCTATTTTAAGAAGCAAGAAGCAAGCCTCTTTCTTCTGAGAATTGCACCGAACCAACCACCATATCGCAACCTAACCGCTAAATCAGTCAAGCAATTTACTTCATATGAATATGGTTCGTGTGCATTTCATTATAACGCGAATGCCGTCAATGTAGACTTTAGCTTTTGACCAAGTAGGTACTCGAGAACAAGCAAGTTATACGTTCAAGTATAATCCCCGAGAAGAGAACACCCTCAGGAACATTTTCTGACATATGCTTGTGTAAACTGTTGTTAAGAAGCATAAGTGTGCCATGTCACAGCTCTATAATGGGTATCATGTAATATGCATGTGTAGTAATTGTGGCAAATATTTACCACGTTTTTTGTGCCACCACCTACGTCAAGAGTTGGGTAAAATACACACACGCTAAGCTGTACTTTGTGCCTCTCTCTCTCCTGCTTACAATCACCTAAAAACCATTGACGTGTGTGCGACTCAACTTTCTAAAGGTATATTTCGAGTATCAAACCAAGTGCTTTTCTACCGAAACTGTGTACTGCACAACCAATTTTATGAAATGGTTCTTGATCTCATTTGACGATAAATAAGTACTTGGATTTTTTGAGACGAAAGAGAAATCGCAGGGAAATAAACATTCCACCTCCTTCTCCGAACTTTCACTTGAACTGAGTTCATTCACTTTTCTATCGCATATTATTCAATTCATCAATAGGATCATCGCTAGACGCAAAAATAGGGTTTCAACCATTTTTCACAGGGGAAACACGGAGCTTTTCCTGGAACACCAAATATAGAAGTGCACAGGCTTCGTGTAGCTCATATTTTTTGTGAAACTGAGATTACGTTAGGAGCTCAATTCCCATTCATAATATTTTGAGATCAAAATTTTGCAGCCGAAACATATTTGGCATTCCGCTAATATGATTTTGTTTTGACGCTTTGCGTGTGTATACTGTAGGCGTGAGCGTGTGAAAGTGAGCCAAGTCAAATTATAAAGGGAAAGCAAATACAGGACATTACCTGTTTTTAACAGGAAACACCGCAGCAGAAGGTGTATTCTGTGTTCTGTTTTCGGCACAAATGAAGGCTTTTTTAACAATTCAGTATTCGCACCGACTGATGGTTCCGTGTTCACTTGCGTCATTCTTATTACCTCCGAAACTTAATCAAACGGGAAATCCATTTATTCCGAATGGAAGTACCGAGTTGTGAAAATAAAAAAATCTCTCGTCTTCGTACGCTGAGAAAAGGAAATTTCTTTTAGTGTGGTGCTTCTCTAAGCTTTAAAGTGAAAATTTTGCAAACGTGACTAAACAAATAAAGGAGAAAATTCCTCTCCATCATCACATTTTAAAAGGATGTGCATACTTACTTCCAATTCCAACGCTTCCAACCAAGACAATATAGTCACATCAGCACCACATAAGTTTTGTTTGTATTTCGAACAAGCAAGTTTAGAACTTTAGGCACTCTCTCTCTATACATATTTGTCTCTGTTCACCTATAATTTATTCCCTTTGTCGTGCACTCGGGTATGTAGTAAATACATCGTTACTGGTTTTTATTATTTCACTTTTTTATTTGCGCAAAGTAAGTTACACATTTGGCGTACTTTGTCTCTCTCTCTATACGTCTGTACACAGCACACATATAGTTAAATTCAATTATTCTTCTCAAAGAGAGAAGCGAAAAGTCTTTAGAGAACATTAGTTGCATACTGAGAGGAAGGGAAAACTGAGTGCAGTTTCCATTATAATTAAACATTCCATTGGATAAGGACGCGTACATAGACTAGGTATCCAGTTGAAAATTCGCTAACAAAGAAATTTTGGTGGAGAAGACGAGCCCATGTGTTGTATCTGTATATAATTCCTTACTCCTTCAATACCATTCATTGTATTAAGTATTTTCCCAAGAAAGTGTAATACGTCATCCTGTCTGGAAACAGCCAGAGCGACAACGGCGACTATGCCCAATTTAATTAAATCTACGTGCGAAGCTTGTGAATGCAGTTACACTTGTGGACTCTCACTTCGCAAATGTCTCCGTCTTCTTTCCGTAATTGGAATGGTGAGTGAAAGTAGACAGATACATACATACATGCTTATATTTGTACTTGTAATAAGATTTGTTACACAACGTTGGATAAAAGAGTAATAAAGATTGCCAGTTGCGCGAAAACATTAACTAATTGAGCCAAAGCGAGATTTCGGCTTAGACGGACAGATACAGAGACGAAAATGGACGTGATAAGGAGGCTCTAGCTTTCTCTCTTTTTCCTTGTATAATTTAATCTCATCTCGTCCATATTTCATCGCTTCTTTTCCAAGTTTTTTTTCGTCCACATTACTTAGGTACATTCAGTCATTAAAATATTTATAAAATCAAGTAGGTCGTAATTTCTTGTCCTTGTAACTTAGTTTTCCCTGGTTTAATTTTGTGGATTGTTTGCATCTCTCTCTCTGCCTCTGATATTTTAAAGTAAATCCATTCAACATTGAACTTTACGGACGTGTTCATTGAGGAGTAATATGCGGGTGGTGCTCGTGTCTATTTAAGCATATAAAACACTTTCATTATTTTGCAGCTTTCCTCCGTTGTTTACATAGGAGTTGGAGCGTATATCATAGTTCACATTGTGCAAACGGAGAAGGTGGAATGGTTTCCAAATTCGTACTACAGCATAACTCGCAACGGACCTACTGCCAGCAGAATCGTTGTTCCTCCACCACTCCGTCCTATCCCTCAGTCAAACACGGTGGAAGATTTTGGGATTCATCATCCACCGCAAACTCCTTTCCAGCAAAACGCAATATTTCCGGTTGGTGACGAGCAAGATAAAGAGTCCACAAATAACCTTCTTGAGGACGGAAATGAACGGGCTATTTACTACAGAAAACATGGTAAATGAAAGATTTTATGATGTTTGAAAGCATCAAAAGTAAAAACACATCCTGGAATAAGTCTTGCATACGGAAAGACTTTAAAAAAGTGAAAGCATGATTTATGAGATATCCTCGATTTATATGCATGTTCTATCCCAAAGCGCAAAATGGAATATGTTCCATATGCTTTCTGTTTGACTTGAGCACATTACGATAATCCCATTCTGGATTTATCTGGAAATAGGCAACAACTAGTAAGACCAAGCACGTTTTACTTGGAGCAACGAACTCACTCTGAGATAAGATTTTCTTTGAAATGTTAATATCTTCAGAGAAGAAGAGAGTGAATCAGGGATTCTTTTTATTTTATTTTTGCTAAAACATTCACATCCTTACCTTACATCACCAGTTGCTTTATGCACTATTTATATGAATATAAGATGGGGACTAGGTATATGATAAAACTTTTCAACTGAAATGAACGATAATTGAAAACTTAATTTGAACGCTCCCTTATTTTTAGTTGGGCTATTCATCTGCCTTGCTGCGACTCTCATCCTTATCAACTTTATTCAACTTTTCACCGACATTTGTCTATTCCATTCTACCCTGAAGGTAAGCAAGCGTTTCTGCATCATAGCAGAAAATTTACTACGTTCATCATTATGAAAGCGGATTGCAAGTTGCAAGTGAAAACTCATGTTCATGCACGTGGCTAGAATCTCAATCGGAACTAGAAAAGTTTCTTTTCAAATGCGTTTATAACTTTTCGATTATTATTATGTGTTTTATAGGGGAAACGTTCTACTTCCTTCTGGGTGTTTTTCTTGCTGGATGTTATCCTCTGGATTATGACCCTCATTTGTTTCATCACAATATTTTCGGGAGGAGGGATTTTCCTTCTGCTTGTCTTTCTCGTAGGGACAACAATCCGTGTGTACATAGTGTACGTTCTCCACGAGCTCATGTCAGATTTGAGAAAGCCCCGTGCTTGGAGTAGCACGACTGGAAGTGAGGTGCAACCGGAGCCTCGAAGTGTGGTTGATGCTGAGAATGGTGGTGATGATGATGACAAAGAAGGGGATAATAATGCAGATGAGGACGCACCGCAAGAGGATGGCGATGGCGGCTCCACGACTTCGTCAACAAAATCCCTACAACCTCCTCAGGGTAGTCTCAACATACCAAAAATAAACATTTCAAATGTCAAGTGACAATTTGTGTATGTGGAGGATTGATAGGATATATAATTATCGGAGACACTATGACAGATATGAAGATTGAAATATTAAATTTGGCAGGTTGAAGATGAAGGTGAGGAGGACGCACTTGTTGTGGAAGCTCAAGAGGAGGAGATACAGACTGAAGATATTGGAGAGACTGATAATGGGACGGGGTTGGAAAATGAGGAGTTGAAAATGGCTCAAGATGAACAGGATGGAGAAGGTGAAGCGGATTTAGACCCCGACGGCGAAGAAAATGCTGACGGGGGAGAAGAAGGCGAGCTTGGGGAGAGCGCTGGGGAAGACGAGCCAGAAACGGAAGAAGCTTCACCTGAGAATCCTGAAGACGCAGCCGTTGACCCTGACCCAGAAGGAGAGGAACCTGAAGGAGATGCGGGAGAGGAACAACCAGCCGAGGAAGAACCTACAGGAGAGGAGCCGGATGTGAAGGATTCGGCTGAAGGACCTGAGGAAGAGGAGACCATGGAGCAGGAACCTGCAGTTGATGAAACTGCAACTGAAGAAGTTGTCGAAGAAAATGCCCTTGAAATCCCAGAGGAAGATGTTCCAAATGAAGAAGTTGAGAATCCGTCGGAACGTAACGAAGAAGATGGCAGCACCAACTCAAACGAAGCTGAAGCCGATGAAAAAGAGCCAGGGAATGCGGATATCGAAGATAATCAACAAGTAGAGGGTACAGATCCTGCGCTGGAAGAAAATGAAAGTAATGGCAGCGAACCAGCTTTGGAGAATGAAAATCCAGGAAGTCATAATTCGATCGACGTAGGAAATTCAGAGAACGAACCATCTGAACTGCCTCCGGGGCAGGAAAATACGGAAACTTCGGAGAAAGCTGAAGAGACTGAAGAAAGCCAAGCAGATCTTGAATCTGAGGAAGGGAAAGCTGATGAAAGCGAAGAAGTGAATGAGATGGATTCAGGGAATGCAGAGGAACAACCTACGCAAGCGGAGGAAGAAAAAAACGCGAATCCTCAAATTGAATCCAAAAAGAAGCGAAAAAAGTCAAAGAGAAAGCGGAAAAACAAGAATCCTTGACTCTCAAGATACCACTACTGGCTGGGTGATCAAAGAGAGTGTCTGCTTGCGTTTATTACAAAAACTCTTGCAAACTTCCTAAAAATTAATAATAATAAAGATACTTCTTCGACTTTGTAGCATCCGTGTACATACCTATACATAATACACAAACGTTGTTCCTTTCTAAAGTTTCATGCTTTCTTTTTCTTTGTAACTTCTTTCATCATCCCGTAGTTTTAATATGAAATTCACACACGCGGAAGATTATATACATAATCTGGTCTGGTGTGGCTCTCTCAAAACGGCGTTCATGGACAAAATAGTATGCTTCAAATTATGGATATTATTCAAAAGGATTCAAATTCAAAGGAGATGTGCTATAAACGATGCTTGAATTGTCACAATGCATTCACTTTCATCACGCCATAATTTACACAGTTTTAAAGGGTGCATATGCCAGAGAATTAAACCAAGACAAAAGTATTAAAGAAGATTTGCATTGAAGAGGAACTGAAGGGATTATTCAAAAATGGCAGCAACCCACGATTGATGTACAGGAGTGGTGAAAACTTTTTCCACCTAAAATAAACCACTTTTCGCTGTTACATCTTTTATAACCTTGGAATTAGAATGGAAACACAAACAACTAAGAAAGCCGTAAGGTGGTAAGAAGTACCCTGAAGGTGAGCAAGTTAAAGAAGAGCAAAAATCTCCTTAGGTAAATAATAATATGTAAATACCAAAAATAAAAATACATACCTAAACTTTCCTTATAAATACGACCAAGTTTCTTACAACTATTTCAACCAATCCTTTATTCTGTACACACTTCACTTCAACACTTACTTTCACTCAACAATTTTCTCACTAACGATAAGAAAGGAATTATATACGGCAAGCGAAAATCTTGGAAACAGCTTACAAAGGCAATCTAATAAACAAGAGGTTTCTTTATGGTATTCATGTGTCCCCATTCTCTGTTAGGTTTCCCAGAAAATCTTTCCTTCCTTCAGGTGTTTGTTATGGAATAGGGAAGTTTTTATAACGTGAACTTCTTGGGAAGATTTTTTTTGCATGTACTCGTATGGTACTTTGGTGAAAGGATTGAAACGATTTCAAACGAAGCCATTGTGCACTTACTCCTAAAAGGCGCATTCGATTTGCTAATGCATGCATCTGCTGTCGCAGAACGACATCCTGGAATCCACATGCAAATAAAATTGACAGCGATTATACAGTACATCGTTCGCCAAAATTTCATCAAGTCAGCATAAATTAATTGCCTATGCATGAATGGTATGTTTTCCGTTATAAATTCAGTGGACCTTCCGGATGTTGTTCGTGATCAAGACGAAGCATGATTAAATTCCGTATATAAATATGAATGGCAACAAATGAGCGAAGCGAAGGTAGGAGGGTTTTTACTTTTGCGGCGGATATGATGTACGAATATGATGTTATTTTCATCTTCACAACAAAGACTGGCTGACTGACACTTGAACGCAATCAGGAAGTGACAATATGTGTTGGGAGAAAATGAAGCATGGAGGATAATGGGTTGTGAAGACGTATGTCTGGTTCACCGACCCCATGCGTAGTTGAGATTTACTTTAGATAAAAACAAGGCGGAGAGTATTATGGAACCGTGGAATGTAATTTGCTGTTGGGAACGTGTTTTTCAGACAGGATAATAATATGATAATATATCATGCATATGTACATGTACTGACTTTTTTGTAAATGCCTATGTAAGGACAAAAACTACTCTTTGAAAACTAATTACGACTATAAGGGTCCATAATTACTGCCTTTTATTTACGACTAATTTTACAGAGGCGAAAGCAACAGTGAAATCAAGTGGAACGACAGTAATGTTCAGCATAATATTTTTCTTTGAAAACTATATAGGCTGTAGAATTAAAATGTCCTCTCAGGTACATCCGGAAGCCGTCTGATTTCCGGTCCATATTTACAACCTAGTATAATGGAAGCAAGTGTGACAGGTACATATGGCAGAAATGAGAGTTTATATATGGGACCGAGCCCAAAAATCCGTGTCCATGAAAATGAAATTATGTGTAACGGAACGGATATTTAAATTATGTGCTTAAGTTGTGTAGTATTTTAATGCACATTAAACAAATTTCAGCCAGCTTACAGAAGAAATATTAATATTCCGAAAATCATATTAAATAGCAGGTTTGGTTTGAAGGTTTTAGAGCTCAGCCCGTATTTTCGTCTGGGTCCTTTTATCCCTGTTGTAGCAAAAGTAAAAACATTTCTCAGAAAATAACTTATAACGAAACCTCAAATAAAGGTTCGCGGATAAAAAGTTCGCTGTGTGCGAGTGACAGGTGACGGCGAATTCTTTGTTGTGAAAGGTCGTCAGGATCTGAGCGTCACCAGGAAATACGTCTCTGCTATTCAAATGCGCACTTGACGCACACCTGACGTACTTAAACCACCGCGATTTGAAGCATTATGTTTTTCGTCAACCCCCGGACCATTGTTGTCGACGATAGTACATTTTTAATCTGCAGAGTAGTGTAAATATCATAATGCAAGCAAATGAAATAGAATGTCTCTTAAGTTAGTAAAGTGGCATTTCGAGGTGTCAAAAAGTAAAAGCAAGCAGACAAAGATGTTATAAAAACTGACTTAAAAAGATTTGCCTCTTTCATAAATATGTCGCATCACGTCGAATGAAATGTCTGGAAATCTGTTTTCACATTCTTTCATATTGTATGAACCGGCCTGCGTTATTCGTTACATCTCTGTCACTTGAGTAAAATCGTAGTCGTATCGAATTAAATTAATTTACTAATTTAATTTCCATCTTGCAGTAGAGGTTCAGTGAATCAACAACAACCACCGCCCACATCACCTTTTTTTACCTTTTCTTGTCTGATATATTTCCTAATCCATCATTGCGTATAACATTATGTACCAATTTCAATTTCCTCTCCGACCAGATTACACTCCGTGTCCACCTTGACGCTAAAGGTTACTGGGCTGTTGCATTAATTTAACTGAAACACTTCGCTTGGATCTAGGAATGATTACAGGCTGGTTTTCGGATGTATGCATAATGTAAAAATTGTTTTTGAAGAATTGATTATTTCCTGGTGTTGGCAATGGTATAGTTTTTTTGTCGGATACGATCATTTTATTGCCTCGCTCTTTCAGACAGATTTCTGGGAAGAGCAGTTGCCATCATTTGGGGCAAAATGAATTAAAGTTGACTTAAATACTCATTCTGAGAATGTAATGCTTTGCCTTTATTGTTGTACAAACAGATTTAAAAGGTCAATATAACATACTTTTTATTTAAAGTAGTCGAGCTTAACAATTTCATGAACGTAAATCAGTTTTGAGCATTATATATTATGTAACATACATTATCTTCAAAAAACACACGAATAATGATCATTATTCTTGGCGGAAGTAGATAATTATGCCCGCAAATTATATTATTATTAAAGCTCTATACAAAAACGCTTGAAGCACTTCAGCAGCCTCTCTGAAGGTAGGCAAAGCGAAGCACATGGACAAGTACTTTTTTGCTGTAAAACATTTTTTTTATTTTCTGACTCAAACGTCATCGCTCTCATTACACATTGAAGATGCTCTTACTTTATACACGGCCATTCGTCTCAGGAGAATGTTCACTGTTGGGGATTTATGGTTGTGCATCGCTGGATATGGTGATTCCTGATTCCAGGAACACTTGAAAATCATGTAAAAGCCATGTCTGAACTTCTTATTCAAGAACGAGTACACAACGGGATTAATGCCTGAGTTGAAACAACCAAGCCACTGGGCAATCGGGTACACAAACGAAATGATCTCGTTCTCCAACTCGGACACAACATCAGATCCGAACTTCATTCGAAGGGTGATGCAGTACAAAGGCAGCCAGCTTAGTGCAAAAATGAGGACGACCACGAGGAGCATCTTCATCACGGCAGTTTTTGCTTTCCGATGCATCGCTTCCAGCGACTTGTGATTTGAGTCGATGGGCACAGGACGACGGTAAACACGAAACCATATCGTTAGGTAGCAGAGGAAAATTAGTCCAAGCGGAAGGACGTAGCAGATGAAGAAGTTTCCTATGAGGAAATAGTACCTGCTCCAGTTTGTATAGGATTCGGGCCATCTCTCCACGCAAAAGTCAACATCAGGATGTTCCACATCTGCCTTGTAGGTATCGAAAAACAATCCCCAGGGTAAGGCGACAGAGCACGACCAAATCCAAATCGCAACCATGATCTTCTTTGCTTTCCGCTTTGTTATTTGGTAGTCGAACGGCCATTGGATGGAAATGCACCTACGGAATAAAGTATTCAACAATCTCTGTCACGGTTGCAAACAAGAAGCATTTATAAAACCTTGAACCTTAAAGTATATATTGATATTATATACAATATTTGCCATACTTTTAAACGGAATTAAATTTTCATTGGTTGGCTTTTTGACTTTTTGAAGACTTATGCATAAAATATACAATCTCAATAGATCAGGGATTCAAACATTCCTATTTTATTCAAAGTTCGATTATATTGCATAAACACTGGAATTGACAAGGGCACATCAATGTCACAACTGAAGCCATATTTCATTCCATCCCTTCATTATGGACACCTACAAATAAACTATTTATATTGGGCATTGAAATTCTAAAGGTCTTCGGTATTAGGTAACAGGGGCAAGTCTTGCTATATTGTTGTCATTGATTTGATCACCTAAAGATTTATCCTAAAGGTCTTTGATTTTGATGACGTTATTCCGGGAAACAAAAGTAACCATTCCTTTTGTTTATGTGTTTGTGAATCAACGATCTTTGATTCTTATCATTTTTTTCATATGAGCACAAAACCCACTCTCTGCAATACATTTCCCTCTGACAATAAAAAGGTGGATACAGTAAATGTGTAAAAGTGAAAGTTGTAGAAAAAAGTGAGGAAACATTGAAAATATCAGTGACTCTGTGACGCATTCCATCATAGTCATATATGAGAATTTCATTTCACTTCACACCACAAGCCAGCCATGCAAAAAATTTGATCGTAATTGTTTATCAAAATATGTGCGTGGAATATAAGGTGGTTTCCTGTTTATGATTTCTTTCGGTCTGCTGGTTTAGAAATGTATGTAAATGACAGCTAGGAAATTTATACATGTTGGAGATTATGATGTTTTTCGTGGTAAATATATAACGACATACCTTTCCAACGAGATCGCCACCAAAGAATATACGGAAGCACACACGGAGACTCCTTGAATATATGGCACAGTTTTGCAGAGGAATACTCCAAGGATCCAAGCTGAAACGGAAACCAAAATCACAGTCCACAAAATGCGCAGTGAAACTTTTAACATCAAAATTCAATTAGCTGAGATTCGTCCAGAAAAATATTACAGACATTTCGACATAACTTGAATTACGCCTCAATCGAAACGAGTATTAAAATGGAAAAAGGAAAGTATGAACTAAAATACAAATACGCGTCAAAGTGAAGTTACTTCCACTTTAAAAACTCTTAATGCTAATACTTTTGGAGCCTAAAACGTTATCCCAGCTTTTAACCAAGTTTTAGTGGCTTGGAGGTCACTGGAATCCTATATAGGCAGGAGGCAACGGACCATTGTAATTGTAGCGTGTGCCTTACACGCCTGAATAAACCTTCATACGTGGAGCTGAGGATAATGCAAACAATTTCCCCGACAAGCATTTTTGATACTCAAAACCCAAAAACTTTCACTCCTCCTCAGGTTGTAGGATCTGAAAGGTTTTTGAACGATTTGCAAGAAATCATTCTCATGAATGAATATGCAGCTTGATCCCACAACATGCCTCCACCTCATATGTACATGCTTCATGCATGCATGGTTGCCTTAATCCATTACGATGATTCCCTTATACCCCTACCCCTTTCTACAAATCAAATTTTTATTGCTGTTACGAAAACATGCAAAAGGTGAAATGGCATACATACAAAAAATATTTCTGTAAACAACTTACGAATGAATATGTTTGAGATGAGATTGGGCAGGAGGCAAAAGAGCAACACGAGCAAATCAGCAATTGCCAAATTACAGATGAAGTAATTCGTGACAGTCTTCATTCTATGAAGTCGCGCAACAACAATTAGCACAGAGCAATTGCCAATCACGCCGAAAATGAAAACAAACACGTATCCCACAACCATAACTCCAATACCCCACGAGGGTAATCTGTATGTCGCATCTTCTGCTAATAGATCGTCAGCTATTACACCACTCACACTGGGAGTTACACTTCGACCACTCCCACCACCACCACTAGTGGAAATGGGAAGTTGTGTTATGACGGAAACCGCCATTTTGTGATAGTACTCCGGTCGAGGCGCTATTTCAAAGAAATTCAACTGGTGCGAACTGTTGTTGTTTTCTCTCACATTTGTTGGGGTTTCCCACGCCCTAATTTCTGTTCCGTTAACTTTTGGCAACATGTTTAACGGAGGTCGTTTTCTGCTACAGGCATGACGAATGCCGGTCAACGAGTGTATTTATGTGCAACATAACACACACTTGTTACACATATGAAAACCAGTTATTGTTGCTGGCTATAATATATTACGGTCTATGGTCATTTTTGCCTTTCAAGTGCACCATCCAAACACGAAACTATGCCAGGATTGCCCAACAACTTCCTTTGGTGGAAAACGGGGAAGATGAAAGTGAAGGTCTTCTCTCCCCAAACTAGCTAGACAAACTGAGCTGCTGGTGGAAACTGCATCTTACTTTCACCAGCAGCGAAAAGATTGACGAGGATGTGGTTTATACGTATGCTTTCTTTTCTACACACAACAAAACTTTGTGAGAAATTAATGAAACATACGAGTCCTGTCTCAACATTGCATGTTCCTTTTGAGCGTTTGGGACAAGGGACAGAGGGTACATACTCGAAACTAGTTGATGTCTCTGATTTATGCAACATTTAAAATTCATAGTTGCAAGTTAATCCCTCTGTCCTTTCCAGGTATAGATGCGGGTAGCAACTAGCAGATATAATGTACATATACCCGTATAGCCGGAATCATATATAAGCACATGTTTAAGAAGTTTTCACTTTTGAACTTGCGGTTTAGTTCCTAATTGTATATATATATATGTATATCCTAAAGTTTTAATCAAAATATAATCAAATTATTTAGTTTTGTTATTGTTTTCGTCTGCATTGCATCCATCTACGACTTACTTCCAACTTACTTACGTTAGGTATACACAATGCATGTCTTAATACTCTTAATCTAGGAATAGAACTGAACCGGTGATAATCATAAATCTTAATATTTTCATAAAATAAGATCCCGTTAGATGTATCACTTGCCAAAGGAAACCACAATTCTAAAAATATGATTATGTGAACTCCAATCCAAGAATTTTTAAAGTATAATTTCTTTTTTTGGAATGTTTTTGAAAGGCAGAACCTTTCTCGTATGCATCTGCCACATTACTGTATTCTTACCTGTGTTGATTACAGTTAAATATGTATATATGTCGGTAAAGACATCGAAAGCTTGAGTTTTTTCTAATAAAAGTGGTTTAACTTTTTTGAAAAATGACATCCACGCATTCCGTTAACTCCTTAATTAGTGTATTTTTTAATTGATTTCATCTATAAAATTATATGTGTGAATTTTCCATGCATAGTGAGTAGTGAGGTTGATTAGTATTTTCATATTGTTTGTTGACATTGTCAGATTTTCAAAGCTTTAAGTTTAACCGAATTGAAAAGGAAGAGCTTTTGTCGGGTCTTCGATTCGGCGTTTCATCTGGTGCTCGTTTCGTCTGTGATCTCCCACGCTAAAAAGTTTTCCCACAAAAATGTGATCTATGAAGCATTATTGTCAATATTTGTCATGTATTATAATAGTTTTTGGGATGTCGTGATAAAACAAGCAGTCAGTTCTAATTTAGGAAGGGCCTAAAGGGTCAAAATTGAGCTTCATATATGAATACGTAACACCTCCAAAAATCTATAAATCGTGGGTGTCCGTATAGTTATATAATATATGCATATATGCTGATGTAATGTGCTCTTACATAGTCACCTCATCTCAACACTTGAGAACCAATATTTTTCACATTTCTCTTGTTAGCTCACATAATATGTTCGAGCAAAATTCTTCATATTTTATGGTGGGTGATTTCGACTCTGGCTCTGGCATATACCTGGCATCAAATGATCCTTCGACTTTCATAATAATTTGTTGGGACTTGGATGGAAGCTCTGCTTCAGTACTCAGCAACCAAATCTCCTTTCATGGGTAGAAAGCATGATGTGCAGATATAAAACTCCAATGTTGAGCAATCTACTCGAGTATAAAACGCAATAAAATATGGAATCTCAAATCACAAAACCACAATGTCAACAAAATAATAATTTTATTTGAATTTTATTGTACGTATCGCTCAGCAGAAATTGAATTGCTGGAATGAAAAACTATTGAACATACATAAACATGCGTTTTGACAGGAGAAAGTACTAACGGAACACTCGACTCAGACGGTACTAATGTGTGCTATATAAACAACTATTTATATGTACAAAGGACTGCATTATATTCTCTTTATGTATCTACATCGAAAATAAATACGCACGGGTACCCCTTAATACGTTTATTATAGGTTTTATATACGAATTTTTCTGTTTCTTATCAGTTTTCAAACGTACATTTATTAAGTTTACATAAAATACTTTTACAGTTTCGTTTCATGTATATACATTTCTATAATTATATTGAATCGCAGCTATCTTCATCATTACTGTTAGACATAGTCGTTTCAACCCTGTACGAACTGAATCTCTTGAGCAGAATATTGACAGTGGGAGACTTGTGTCTCACCTTAATCCTACTTTTCTTCCTCTCTCCCCACAAAATGCTGATAAATGCCTTGCGAAATTTGTGATTTAGGAAAGAGTAGACAACTGGGTTAATGCAAGAATTGAAGCATCCAAGCCACTGAGCAATGGGGTACATCAAAGATATGACCATTGTTTCAGTATCACTCATTGTTTCTGGACCGAATTTCACACGAATCATTATGGCGTACAAAGGGAGCCAGCTCAGTGCGAATATAAATACGACGACAATGAGCATTTTGATAACTGCCGTTTTGGAACGTTGATGCATAAGCTCCATCGCCTTGTGATAGCAGTCGGAAGGGACGGGCCGCCTGTAAACGCGAAACCAAATTGTCAAGTAGCACACCAGGATCACCCCTAAGGGCAAAACGTAGCATACGAGAAAATTTCCGAGAAGGAAATAATAGGTGCTCCACTTTTCGTAAGACTCGGGCCAGACTTCAATGCAGAACTCGAGATTAGGGTTGTCTGGGTCGAAAGCTCCTGACTGGAAAAATATCGCCCACGGAAGGGCGACGATGCAGGACCAGATCCAAATGGCAGCGATCACTTTCTTCGTAGACTCTTTTGTAAACTGATATTTGAACGGCCATTGAATTGAAATGCACCTGGGGAATCAACAAGAAAAAGACAAATCCTTGTGTAAATATCATATGCAACATTCGATAAACTAACTAAATACAACCGCTGCTGAAAACAACAAGTTTCGTTTAAAATAGCAATTTCTTTGTGAAGGACATGCATTACAATTTAGTTATGCCACTATATTGTGCTACACATATACTAAAAACATTTACTGTAAAGCAGGAAATTTGATATAAATATGATTACTAACGAGAAGCATATACGACTTATGAAATTCCAAGAAACCACTGGCGCTTACCGTTCCACCGAAATTGCCACAAGGAAGTAGATGCTCGCACAAACAGAGATCCCTTGAATATAGGGCACTGTCTTACAAAGGAATGACCCAAGTACCCAGGCTGTAAAGAAATGAACAGTCGTAGTCGTTATATAAAATATGTAAGGAATTTCAATCTGAAATCTTGAAGCCATATATGAAAATACGGGGGTGGCTCTACCACAGCGAAAAGTAGTTAGTATTATACAAAGTATATGTAAGTAGTGCAGACAGTATAGAATATAGGAACATTTGAGGATCAACATTACGGCAGTCTATATATAATCACATCAAAAGTGAATCGTTATATGTCAATAGGTTCATTGAAAAACCAGGATTAGACGAGTCATTACTTAATTGATTAATACTTGACTGTCTTCGTTCAAACATTAAAGTCCAAGATGAAAGGATTTTTTATATATAAATTCATCAAAACAGATAATATTGCGTACTTACGAATAAAAATATTGGATACGAGATTGGGTAGGAGACAAAAGAGCAGCACAAGGAGATCAGCGATAGCCAAACTGAAAATGAAGTAGTTTGTGACGGTTTTCATCCGTCTCAGACGAACCACGACGAAGAGCACGGAGCAGTTGCCAATTACACCGAAAATGAAAACCAAAGCGTAGCCAATAACTAAAATCACAATGCCCCAAATTGGAAGTCTTAACGGAAGCTCATCTGTAGGTTGTCGGACTGCTGTGACGGTTGAATACGTGGTCGTTGCGAGCTCATCAAGTTGGTCCCAACTTTCTCCAGTATCTACACGATAGCCTCCAGAGGCAGAGGCGGAAGCTAAAAATTCGGTATGACTTGGGGCAGAGAGATTACCCTCCTGAGCAGAATGTCCTTGAAATTTGTTAATATGATTAATGGCAGCGTTTCCCGGATTGTGGAGTTGCACTGGATTCTGCTGATGGATTAGTAATCCAGGTTCAAAATGATGTTGAAGGTGAAGAATTGAAAGGGACTCGATGAATTCCATTATTTCACTGGCCAACTTTTACTTGCTCTTGTCACTTTCAATCCATTGTTGCTGTATCATGACTTACAGAGTTCCATATATTCCAGAACCACTCTACACGAAAAGTATATACGTTATAAGGAATTTTGCTATTCGTGTACAAATCGAACGTTACTTTTTGGGTATAGTGCGCACAAGCTCTGAAAAGTTGAAAGTTGTCAGCCTCAAACTGTATAATAAAATATAATTCTCTGAACACTACCAAACATTTGTGTTTTTTGCAAACCTACGGACTATAAATTTCTACTGCCCTTTAGCGGTGAGAAAGTTGAAACTTGTAACTCAGCCTATAAGTCTCAGAGGAAGAAAGCTATCACTAAACAAGGACAGCATCCTGACTTTCTCTATCTGATCACGTCGGCAGAGAGAATCCGACTGAACTGCGGGGAAGTGAAAACTGCGAGTGATCAACTTTCTCCCAGCCTCCGCATCTCGGTTTTCCTCCTCTCTCCTATTTTTTATGAACACGAGCCCCTTGTTGACAGTACATTAAAATTGTACCAGTGCCATGTACTAGTAGCCTCCCTTGTGCATATGGAATATCACCTCCTCAGCCATAATATGAATATGGATCATGTGAAATGAAAATGAATAATATAATATGTGAATGTTTGATGTGGTATAGTGCTCGCTTTAGATTCGGTTTAGATGAATTTTCTTCGAATTTCAGAAGGGCGATATGATGACAAGGGTATTGTGCTTTGTCCCACGTTGCAAATTTATCCGATCCGATCGCAGGTACGTAAGTACACATGTACTTAAGGCTTAAGCCTTAAGATTAAGGTGTCTATATGTCTATAGGGTATCTTCGAGAGGAAACTGTGAGTAGCGAGTGTAATCCAACCTGTAATAATACACTTTTTACCTTTGAAAATCCTCCTTCCCGACATTGTACATGCATTTTTGTTACTCTCGTCAAACTCAAAATTCATCACACAAGCTTTAACTTTTAACGCATCTGTTTACTCAACGACGAAAAACGCACACGTGCCCTTTACACTTCTTTTGCTCCATATTTTAAAGGGTTTCCAATGTCGCAAAGTACATATGCCTACTTACGTCACAGAATGTGAGAATGAATGAAATGCATGACATCAAATACGCGTGCTGACGGGAACAGACACGCAAATAAAAATTGAAACCATGTTGTCCAAATGTTATCCGTCAAGGTCGGCTATATAGACCTCAACGTTTCATTTCTGTCCAGTTCCACAAAAGACTTCTTAAACCATATCCCAAGCTGCATCACTGGACGCAGCTTATACACTTTCAAGGACTTTCATTGTCCAGTTCTAAACTTAGCTCTGTGGTTTCTAAACTTTTGAAGTTTCATTCTATCCCAAAATCCCAATCATCCTCGTCATTCATATATTATCATTTGATATACCTAAAAGCTTTACATTCTCTGAGATTTTCCATTCATCACTCACTCGCTACCGTAGCACTTCTCCAGAAATATATTTGCGTACGACGATGTCATAGCCATTTTTTTATTTGCAAAAAAAACTGTCAACAACAGTATTTAGTGTCGGTGTGCGTCATGTCGTCAAATGGTTTCTTCAACTTCCAATGTTCCAATGGTTAAATAGTGTTCCATTTCCATTCTGTGTGAAATGCAAGATGCCACATACATCCTCACACCAAGTTTAGTTTATACTTTGTTCTCTTCCAACCATGCAACAACTAAAAACAAGTAGATTCCCATCCACTTTCTCCAGTGTGAGTTCCAGTCAGTTCCAGCAGACTTCCAGTGTCCATATGACCAAAACTCTTATTATTCCAATTCCAATGCTTTCCAGCATTCCATCATTCACGAAGTGCTACACAATGCGACGACCCACACATCGCTCCCTTTTCAACACGTGAGCTCCGGCAAAACACGGGAACGAAGCATGATGATCCTTGGGAACTGTTGGGAACATATGCGGATGCATACGAGCGATATACATAAGAGAGCTCTTGTGTATATTCCGGTGCGGAGACGAGATATACACATGTTTTTTTGTCCAATGTAAATATACATGTGCGTACAGTATGCAACTCAAGCAGGTAAAAATATTTTTGTTGAAGTGCTAATTAAGGTTTAATTATATCGTGATTACAGATGCATTTACGCTATACATGGCATCCTTAGCGTGAATAAGTTTCCAACACAAAATATGTTCCATGATCCAATCACCAATCCACAAATCAGAGGAAACATATTTTGTTGTTGTTGATATTTTAGAAAATGCTGCTGCAATCTTGTTTGAGGTTGCATTTGCAATAATAATTTAGTAATTCAGTTTTGGGATTTGCAATTGTAAAATAGATTTTAAAACCGGCTGGACCTGGAATTTTTTTATCGTGTAACTGGTGGAACCTTAATCTGAAATTATAAATGCAATTTGGAAGGGACAAAATGAACGGGTGACGGGAAGAATTTGAATGGTGAGTTGTTAGATTTAGTGATTTTTATTCACTCGTTTTGTTGCTGGCTGATGGCTAATAATAATATGTTATTTTAATATATTGTTTTCAGATTTGAAGGCTGGATAAAGGAAAAGAATATCGAAGACGCTTTCCAGTTCCAGAGTCTCCTAGATTGAAGAGGTTCTTTCCTAATCTCCCGAAATAGCGAAGCTTCTAGCTGAATGAATAGGTTTATGAGAGTTTGGCATATGAGCTGATTATGGAGTATGTTTAGACCAGTTCTAAACAGTTATTTTAGTCTGTTGACCCGAGTGTGCGCCGCATGTGCATGTGGTTGTTGGAAACTGATATCAGGTAAACGTTGATATTGAATTACAAGATTAGATGAGGTTATTGTTAAGAGATAAATGATGTATTTACTCAATGATATACAAATTTCCTTTTTTCAGACACCACTGGCGCAGAATTTATGTACTGGAGAGTCTTAGCATCTAGTATTTGCGTTCAGCATTGACGAATATTGATTTTTGCAAGCGATGTTTGCAAAAAGTAAATGCCTCCTTGTACTGACTCGAACTAGCAGATACGTTCAGTCGCGCAGTATTCGCAAAAGCAATCATTTAAAATACTCTTCGTCTGCGTCGATTGAAGGATTATCTTCGCAACTTCAAGTGAAAAGAAATCGGAGTCGGAGTAGTCACAACGTTGAATCCAATGTTTACGCCCAAGAACTCGACTTGGATGAAAAAATAACTCCGGAAAGTTATGAAAGCCAAAATAGAATAACGGACGCCAAAAAAGCGAAGATAAATGAGTTAATAAAAACAGCTGAAGAGTTCCTAGAATGCCGGTTTCATCGATCGAGAACGTCACCCATCGGCGTTGGCTTGTCACCGTCCGAAGATCATAAACCTTATTTCAACCTCCTTCCAAGTTGGTTTGAAAGCGACAGTTCTCAGCTTGTTTCGAAAGTACCATCATTACTTGGTTCTGGCCATCCCATATTAAGACTTAAACAGTAAGCCTCTATTGTCAATGCACGTACAATTATGATTAGAGATTAGATACACATGTATACCTTGTTATAGAAATTTGGATATAGTGCTTACCATTTACTACTTACTTCATTTTTCTATTAAAATTGTATTGTAGAAATCTTGATCCAGAAGCAAACGAACATTTTGCAACGCTACTCGGAAATAATGTGCAGTGGAGAGCTTTCATCATTATGCTAGTTGCAAAAGCTTTTGGCCATTCCTCAGACCTAGGCAAGGACCTGAGACTTTTGGAGACCGTTGATGCCAAGTATGCAAGTAATCAATGTTTGCTTGCGTCCCGTTGAGGTTGTACTGGAATATATTTGTGACATAATTCATTATTAATGATTTTGCAGGCAAAGGACCCTGTCAGAAATAGCTGAAATGATGCATACTGCCTTCTCGTTGCACAGAACGATTGTTGAAATTCAGCACACACTGACCAGTGATGTAGCAATGGAAGAGAAAGAATCATCGCTGCATTTAGGAAATAAAATTGCTGTTTTATTGGGCGACCTCCTTTTATCTAGAACAAGTAAAGGTTTATCTTCACTTAAGAATGCGAAAGTAACAGAACTGATGAGTGACGCGATTAGCGATTTTAGTGAAAGTGAAATTCTTAGGAGGCGACAATTAGAAATATTTACTATGCCTCGTGACGGAGGTTCGGAGATGTTTCGAGAACTAGCAGGCCGTAAAAATACAACGGAAGAAAGTCGTTTGCCTACGTATGACCTATGGAGAAGTAGAGTTTCCCTAGACATTTCATCTCTGATAGGTCGGTCTTGTTTATGCTCAACAATATTTAGTCAACTTGATGAAGGTGCTAGGAACCTCGCGTTTAAAGTTGGAAGCCAAATTGGTCTAGTACTTCAGGTAAACTATAAATATACTTATGATTGTATATATCCATGAAATGGAATAATCGCACACAAAATAATTTTGTATACAATGTTTCTTGTCAGGCATATAAAGATTATGAGTTGTACACATTGGAAAGAAATACAATGCAATCAACATTTGACTTAAGCACTCTTCCAGTTGTGTTCTACTTAAACAGTGATTGCTCTGCGCGAAATCCTCCAGATATTCACAAGGTATGTTTGTCCAGATGTGGAATATGTAAGTATAGCGCAGTAAAGTTTTTACATTTGTTCACAAGTGAATTTAATTAATTTTGACAGTTATACCGTGACGTGATAACTAGTCCTGTGGCGTTATTACAAACTCGGAAAGCCCTAGAACATTTAAAAGAAGATGCTTCACGGCTTATTGCCCAGCTTCCTCGTTCAACTCCAGCACCGCAGATACTTGAAGACTTTATAGGCTCTTTATCATAGCTATTATGGGATATATGGGTAGTGCGTTACGCAATAAATAGAAAAATTGATCACTCGAAAAGTAAGTCCGGAAGTGCTTTACGGAGCACAAGCTCTATTTTTGAATGTTTACTTTTTTGTTGTTTAAAGTCAATCGAAAAATATATCCAACGACTTTGACAGCCTGTACCAGTGTACCACACCGTAAACTGTAGTATTATAAATATACTAACGAACCGAACTAACAGACCGCAATAAAGATAGCCAGAGTCTTGTTCATCAAGATTTGGGACGCTACTGAGAAAATGAATATGACATACACCTACACATTTTCCAAACCAGAATGAACTTTATTGAAAATATAGGTTCTTTATTGTAACAAAACTAGAGTGTAACATACGAAATAAGGCAATATAAAATACTATCACTTCCAGCTTCCGAGATTGACATAATAACTAGGATTATATCCGGGCTGATTAGGTTTCGACCCGTTTGAATTAGAATTAGGATTTGGAAAAGTTTGCTCATTATCTGGAACGGATTTGGCGTTGAGGAATCCTACCGGAGGAAAGGCATTGGGTTTGGATTGCGTAAAAAATATTGGCTGTTGAGGCGATCGCGAAACGGGCACATTCGATCTTGTTGCTATTTGTTGGTCGTAAATTGGATTAGTTTGAATGATTGTGACACTAGTAGGTTGAGGGACTTGCATGTCTGGAGATGTAAATGAATAGAATGGAATCTCTCCAGGGAATCTGGGAGAATTTGACTGGAATTGTTGCTGGCCACTCTGATGGACACTCCCTAAAATGGATTGCGGCTCAGCAGTAACTGCCACGGTATTGAAGGCTGAGTATCCCTGTCGTGGACTATATTGGAGAGCAGTACTTTCCACTATTTGCCGGCAGGTTGGTTGATCGCCGACTGTTATATTGGTTTGCGGTTGTGGCGAGAGGATTTGATGACAGGGATCCGTTTGCATATAACTGATGTTTGTAGGTGGATTTGCGGGCTGTGCCAATTGGTATGTGGTAGATTGGACAGCCTGGGGTGAGGGGCTGGTGGAGGCTACACTCGACAAACTCAGAGTATTAAGTTGAATTCGGGGAGTAGAAACGAACGTCTGATGAGATTGTGGAGATGATATATCCTGAAGATCATATATCGGTTGAAAGAGACCACCATGAAACGTCGAAGAAGATGCCTGATGCACTTCTTCACGTGGTTGCGGTGGGGGTACATTATTACGTGTACTCGATATCAGCATTTGTGCCAGTTTGGTGTCACTATTATCTCCTCCTGGGCCAACGGTAGGTTGCATTTTATCCTCATCATTTTTATGCCTAGACAAACTGTCATTTTCCTCCGGTGGCGGAACTAAAACGCAGCTTTCCCTAATTCTGGCACTTAAAATGTCGATATTTGATAATATCTCGGACCGGGATGACGTTGTGGCCTGGCTAGACGATATGGTATGCTCACTAAGTTTAGCTGAAGTCGGACTTTCCAGAATATCTTCTTCCACTTGTTTGGAATCGTCGAAAACTTTCATAAATGGTCCCTCATAGGTAAATCCTGCAGTCGAGCCTTTGTATATTAGCTCGACGCTGTCGGTGCACTCTACATTCGCATTTTTACTGGATTTTTTCTTTGGATTTTCTGTCCATTTGCCGAACTTGTCCCCGCTACTTTCCTCATGTTTTGTCCTGTGGGAATTCGAGTAATTAGCACCTTTAGAGGTTTTCTCCATGCGAATCTCTGAGGAAACATCATTGTGGACTCGCTCATCTAGTGAATTCTGAGACTTTTTCAGAATGGACTTTCCAGGGGTGGACTGAGATTTCTCCAGCTTTTGCTTGTCTGATTTGTGAGTAGCTTGAGCAATGGACTGAGATTTTCGCGTTTCTTTGCTTTTCGATTTCCCAACTGATTTAGCAGCGCTGGGGCCAAGAACTGACTCCAAACTCTGCGAAATCCGCGAAGATGGTCGTGATATGACTTCCTCAAAGCGATTTTTGCTGTGCGTAGGCTTATAACCATCGGAACGACGTTTGCCATGAAGAAAATCAAAATCCCGTTTCTCTTCAAATAATGGGGTGCCACATCGAGAATTCCCAAAATCAAAGCTGTGAGATTTCATTATCGGTGGCGGCTGATAAGGTCGGCTGAGCTCGGTTGTAAGACTGTTTTTCAAGAAAGTGAACAAGCATTGCTTAATGAAAATGCAATTCTTGCTTCACATTCATGCTTTTTGAGACACTATACAACCCACCTTGCTCCATACAACATATCATCGTTTCCAGCACGTTCTGCGTGAAATGCTCTTATCAAACTTCTCCCACTGGACCTCATTTGTATATAATTTAACATTCGATCCTTGTTCTATTTATGCAATTTGAGTCAACATAAAAAGAGCAAAACAACGCATTACTCGTCAAAATAAGATATGTGTGCACACATCTCCGAGAAGAAAATATCTTCAAACGAGCTTTTGTTTAAATGAGTGGAAAATACGCTCTGTAATTTCTTACCCGCAAGGCTAATTTCAAATTAGCGACAACTTGTTGAAGTTCATACGTATGAGTGTTCACTTTAATCAGTTTTCTCTCTTGAGCTGCGAGCTGATGCCTGTGATTCTTCTCCAGAATGTCGACATGCCGCATGTACTCCCGGATACGTTTCTCTGCTCCAGTTAAATTCATCCTAGTCACATCAAGATCTTGTTGTAGAGTGTGCCGATCCTGAAGATGCTCTTCATGTACTAAAACTCGCAATTTGTCGAGCTCATTTTCCAACCTCAAAATCTTTTTATCACGGCCTGCGATTTTCTCATTATGATCCCGACCATGCTGCTGAGTCTACACATAGACAATGAAGCGATTCAGTTAAATCAGATTAAATCAGGTTTATACGTGAGGTTTATGTGCTCATGAAAGAAAACCCTACATTCTTATTGGCATATCGTTTAAAAACATAACGTGATCATCCATAATCCAATTGCATGTCTTTAAAGGATGTAGATACAGTACAAACATGCATATTATACCTTTCGTAATTGTTCCTGAAGAGATCTTATCTCGTCTTTGTGTTGGTTTAATAATTTGGGCAACTCGGCATCCTTCCCTTCCCATTTCTTCAGGGCATTGTCTTGCCGGTGATGAAGATGATTTAAAAACCTATTCTCCTTCTTAAGTTTCTAAACCAATAAAAAATTGAATTTGATTCAATTCATCATCTTACGATAAGAAATATTGCAGGTGAAGTCTTTTGCAAAAAAATAATTATACTTCAATCTCATCTTGGAGTAATTTGATTTTACTCTTGAGATCCATAATCGTCATCCGCTTTGCCGACGCTACTCTCTGAGCTACATTCCCCGGTGATCTAGCCATTCCAACTTTCAGCGGTGGATTGTTACTCCGAAGAGGTGGATTAGTATAAGCTTTATACTTGGCTGAGGCGTACGACTTCTCCTTTATAGCTGTGTGGGCAACAACCCTTCGAATGCTTCCTCCAGCTCCTCTCGAGTAGCTTCCATGATTTCCTTGGACGCTCAACCTCGACATGGATGAAATGGACGCGGATGCGGGAACATCGTGAGGATCTAGTTTCTCCTGAGCTAAAGGTTGTCTCCGTATATTGTGAGTACCAAGTCGCACCAAAGATGTTCTACTTTCGTTGTTCGCCTTCACAGAAACGCTTCTTCCACTTAGGTTGACATTCGCACTTCCTTGCTTGCTGGGAGGTCCGCTTTGGTTAATTGGGCGTGCCTTTTTAGTAAATAGAGACAGCTCGCTGAATGTTCTCAGAGATTTTTTTGCATTTGGTCCGGGTTGAGGAATTTTCTTGGGCTGCACAGTCAAAGAGCCTACATTCGACTTGAACACTTTTATTTCCACCTTTTCCTCTGATAAAGGAGAGTCTTGGGATTCCGCATCCTGCTCAAAGTCTTCCGAATAGGATGCGTCTTCATGATCACGGCTACGTAATAGTGTCAAATGATCGTGATCAGGATAAAATGTTAATAATAATTTTTTGTAATGAACGAGAAATGGGGAGTGCAAGCAAACCTTCTATTCGTATCCATCCTGTGGCATTACTCGGATAAAAGTTAAATTCTAGTTGCACAATACCCCAAACTAACGTCCACTTCTAATTACTTGTTACACGTAAGCTACAGCAACTAGAATTTGGCTGTATGGTTTTAGAAATAGATGAAAATAAATGGAATTAAATTAATTAATGAAACATCAAAAGGTAATAATCGTATGGAAAGACATTTAAAGTACCTTGTGGAACGTTGATTTTTACAGTATTCCTTATATTCCTGGTTTCGTATACTTATGTGTCTCGAATAGGCAGTATCTACACTTATGAGAATCCTAATCACCTACAATCTACAAATTCTTATAAAATAATTCTAGCAAAGTATTGTCATATCTGAGAATCTGATAACGCTTTCACATCTTCCGGTTTTCTCGAGCTAAATTTTTCTAGTCATGGAATCGAAAGCGATGACTGATAACCAACAACTACTGTACTAAGGATGATTCAATGTCGTTAGGCGACACTACTACGTGATGTGGCCCACAGGTGGCACCATGTCCAATTGTCCATGACGCCGTATGGAGTAGAATGAATGCTTTTAGTCAAGCTGCTACTATCATCATACATGTGTGGTGGAAGTGGTTTATTAGGCTGTCGCAATTCGTGGTTTGGGAAGACGGGTGATTGTGCTCATTTATCAATTATTCAATGAAATAAAATGCACAAAGCAAGTTGATGCTAGAAAATTTTAATTTAGGAATAAATCACAAGAAATTACAAGGGAGATAGATATACAGTCCAGAAAGGAAACAGAAAGATGTAACGGACCGAAGAAGAAGGATACATTTTTTTGTACAAAAATATATAATCCTAAAATTATATACTACAGAAATCAGTCATTTTGAGAGGCTGTGAAGTAGGTAACACATCAGAGAGAAAAGGAAATTCAAGATGTAGAAAAATATGAACATATAATATCTTACTAAAAGCTACTACATGTTATTATTCCCTCTAAGCTCTGAGGTGAGCAACCAACTTGGCATTCAAATGCTCAATTGTGGCACGTTGGACTTCTGGGGTATGTGCTGGGGGAAGTGGGAGTGGAGCGATATGCACGGCACCGTTGTTCAATGGAGCAGCGGCAGCGGTGTATGTTGGATGTCCAATGTAGGCGTGTTGGATGGCTGGCACGTGGTGGGAAAGAACCTGGAAGAGTGATTCAGAGTCGTTGTTTATGGAAATGACATAGTATGCTTTTAAAATTTAAACGCTTTAAACTATTGGACGCTTACTGGAGCAGCGGCAATGGTGCGGACAGCAGCAACTGGAGCTGGAGCAACAGCGACCTGTAAAAATTAATTCATGAATGAATAAGTGAAACCTCCAAGCATTGGTGTAAGGTTATAAGGTTATGTGATGTCATACTGGAGCAGCCAAAGCAACTGGAGCTGGGGCTGGGCCAACTGGAAGGTTCGTAGCAGCAACACGGAATCCGTTAACGGGATCAGCAATGTAGTTTACGTTTTGAACAAGTCCATGCCCATCGACGTAAGAGTAGGCACCACGAACGACACTACAATTGGAGGGTTTGGTAATTAATTAGTGCCTCTAATAATTGGTGCCCAAGCCCCGAATAAATGGGGATAATTTTACCCGTCAGCAGTCTTCGACTCGGCCTTGGAGCTTGGGCCTCCAGCATATCCGTAGCTGTACTGACCGAGTTCGTCTTGAGCGTGATATTGGGAGGCGTGAGCGCCAGCAATTGGAGCGTAGCCGTAACCGGCGCTGTACGCAAGTGGAGCTTGGATAAGTCCAGCGGAGGCACAGGCCAAGGCAGAAACGAAAACGATCTAACATGGAAGAAGGGAGATGGATGATTTTTGAGATAAATTTCCAGAACCACGCGAATAAGATTAAGAGACTAAAAACTTTTGTATCACTTTTATGAAAATTCCAACTTACAGCGGTATGCATTTTGATTTGCGGATTGGTTTCAGAAGATACCCACGAGAAGATGTGATTGCTTTGGAACTTCACAGCACTAAATGACGATGAGACAAGTGAAACTCCAGCAGTTTTATATACAATTTCGTCTTTGTCCTTGACTCTTCCCTCAACATGTGAAATACCTGACAAACTATATTTTATTGTGCCACATGCATTCCGCACACAGACGCGACCTAAGAATACAGGATGAAAAAAGTCCTCTCGAAAAAATCTAGAAAAAAATATCCCAGCATCATTATAGAAAAGCAGCGAAAATAATTACCGGCTACGCTGGTTTCACCCTCTCCCTCATCGTCAGTTTCATCATATAAAAATTTGAGACTTGTTCTCTCCCCCATTCCAGAACTCAATCCCTTTTGACAAACAAACGCTATTAGTCCCACGAAGAAGGTATATAGTATAATGTCCATTAAACATAACCACTTTGCGGGGATAAAAAATGTGTAGACATATTATGTGTGCAGTAATACCTTGTAATTATTAGCTCTAGCACGTTGGGAGACGTTTTGCCCATGTCCAAGAATGTGCACCAATGTGAAACAATAAATTGGGAAGTTGAAGGGACGTCACTATAAAGAACATTGTTAATTGTGACCAGCAGAGATGAAGTAAAAAAAAATTCTCACGTTGCACGCATCCTTATGCAAACATACGAATATCATGTACGCGTACGTTACGATATACTTATATTGAGCGAGGAGGTTTTAGGATAAGTTGCCAAAGTGTGTGGGAATGGAGATGGCAGGAACATAATGAAATAAGTATTACAATTGTAACATACATCAACCTCAGGTTTTTGTTGAAATCAAGAGAGTGATCCTGAATCTTCAACCATTTGATGATTCACAATAAGTGCTTCATTGCCCACAGAGAACAGTTATGATAAAAAGCATGCGTGAGAGAGAGCGAGTGGGTAATCAAAGAATAATTTTCACGAACATCTCCACCCCTTCCTTATATTAAATTCAGGCAAAGTGATGCTATTGTGTGTTTGCATTTGTAGTTGTAGAGGTATATGTGACTTGACACTACAAAAACGCATTATTATTATGCATGCACACACACAACTCAATATCAATTTTCAGGCTAATTTACGCACTAATCATCCATATATGACTTTATATAATCGTATATATCCCTCTGATCTTCAAACCCTCACACACTTCACTTCCTATAAATTATTTGCATGGAGGAGGATCCGTCAGAATCAGATCCACGTTTCATCTCAAATCTCTTTACGAAGCAACATGTTTTGTCTTTGTGACAACGACCAGAGTACAAAGTCAAGTCAAAGTCCAGTAGGCAAGCTAGGAAAAACCTTTCAAGTTCCTGCTGAGCTGCTCAGAAAGGACTTGGTATATTGAAGGGAAGACAATAGTGAGTGAAGTTGATTGATTTATCAGTTGAATCATACCATAACTAAGAAATGTTCTGGATACAATAAAATCCACCAATGCGCTTCTGGATGGTATGGATATGGAATGGAACGTAGCTCTACTTTATTGGAATTCCCTTCGCATTTACGGTTGCGGTTTATGACAATTTGTCCTTTTGACAGGTTCCGTTAGAGTAGGCAGGTATATGATATATTATCAAGATGTAGCGCAGGCCGTGTGCAACTAATTTGCATTTGCAAAATAGCTTTCGTGTTCAATCAACTTTCCATACAATTCAAGTAGGTGATTATATCTCTCAGTAACTGTTTAATTGCAAAGTGTTCTTACATGCCTGCCTTATACAATTCTGTACACGCTGATGAGATTGGTAACTGATGAAGGGTTAATAGTTTTTTGTTTGCAGTGTGCCCAAGTCCAAAAGTATTATGTGATTCATGTCACGATCTTTTATTGTGACTGGCAAGTGACGAATTTGCCCTTAAGATTTGTTCCCTATTCTTTTGTACACATGTTCGTTTTTCTCGCTGTTTCTTGCTAATGGCGAATGCATTTTTATTGATGGGCTGCATTTAGTAAAAGACAAGATAATAAAATATTTGCATTGATCATTGGTGACTTCATGCAGCTAGCTTTAAATGAATATATGTAACGGTTGTTAGTTAAGTGTCCAATGCACCTTCATCAATATGCTGCTGCTGCTGCTTCACAGATTGGTTCGAGATTTTATCGCCAATGGGCTGGAATAATAAATATGCATTGTCCAAAGTGTCTCTGGACTGGAGTTGCGACCACACGTCAATCACATGGTCAAAACCTTTTTTTAATAAAAACTTTTCTGCATGACAAATAATGGCGTGGTCACGCCAGAGACCAACTCGGTTTAGAGCAACGTACGCACACGTTTCAGGTAGGGAGTCTTTGTTTTTTTTGTTTTATCAGACTTTCAATAGGCTTACATTAATATGGTAATTAAAACATCGAACAAGGAAGCTTCGACTCGAACTGATTAAGCTACTAACGCTCATTTAATGAAGATTAACACCTTTGGAGCATCTATCATTTTTACCTACAATAAAATGACCTGAGGCTATGGTGAAGTCAGAGGTGCAGGTGCATTAGTACACTTCACTGAACTTGATATTCCAAACTTGCTCTAATTATCTATATAGCGAATCCAACTGAGATTTTGTGGATGGAATTCAATAATTTTTGTCCAGAGATTTGCATGTATTTGTGCCAATACAATGAAAAAATATGAAACTGAAAAGTAGTGGATAGAACAGAAAAAGTAGCTCAAACTAGTTTTTTAATCAAACTATTATTACATGTTACACTATTTCACAGAAGCATTGTGACAGTTCGATCAATTGCTGCATTAATATATTTCATTTCGGTGTCCTTTTTAACAAAATCGAACCTGCCTCGGTGTATCCGTAGCGGTGTGTATGATTTGCAAATACTTGCAAAGGGTTCAACGGGTTGTGGTTTTCGTAGTCGTCCTTTTTGTAAAGTATGAATATATATGCTTCCAAATTTGAATTGCTATAACGGATGCCTCGTACGGCTCCGAGAGTTTCTGCTGATGAATAAAGAACAAGTTCATGGACTCTGTTATTGATAAGTATGGGCAAGCGATCCAAGCAGAGAGCGGAACGTTTCCATAAAGTCTCACAGTGCCAAAGTTGATTGATGGCAAATTAATTAAGGCCATGAACAAGACAAACGTCATTGGCTTTTCCAGGCACTGATTAAAACGGGGCTCTAATAATTGCACTGTTCTATTCTTTACATTCCAGAAATTATCTGCATTTGCAGTTTAAGGGAGTTCTGAATCCTAAGTACAGCATTTCTTCTTGATGAACATAGACTCAATTGGTTTGTCCAGAAAGTAATTAGATTGGGTAAATTAATTGAGAGTATGCAGCGAATAATAAATTGCGAATGTAAATATTTCTGACTCCTAATATAAAGAAGTAGTCGGAGCGTAGCTGAATTCTGTACTACATCAGGAAATTTCATCGCAAAGAAGAATGGAGAAGTGGGCATTGAAAACTAAGAACGAGTATGCTAAATGCAAAAATTGGGATAAGTTTGATCCTGTAAGAAAGCTGGACGTTAGCCCATCACTCGCCAAAGAATATTTATAATGATCGCGCCTTCTGTATTCGGCTGAAAAATAAATAAGCAGTGCGTGACTATAATTGTCTTTGACTTCACACATTTTACATAAGCAATGATTTTTAATTTTTAACTTTTACCATGAACCTTCGACCTGAATTCAACACATTGTCGAAACAATACAGGGAAATCGTCCCGGTTCTCTGACAGACCATAGAAGTACCTAAAACCTGCTGACGTAGTAGCAAAAACTATAGTTAGAAATACAAACTCCGCTAACTTTCCCCCTGTGATAAATAATTTTGCAAATTCAAACGGTAAAAAGCTGATTTTGAAACCAATCAATGTCATGTTGACAAACCACATTTGCCTTCTTATGACGGTGGATTTTTTGTGGTCAACTCTGATAAATATTCTTCTTTCTTGATTCCATTCGAAGGAATAAAATCCTAGGTGGAACATTAGGAAAAGAATTTATCGAAATTTTGCAAAGTGCCTCCGCACAACATTTTGAATTCCTTGTTGTTCACGCATAATGAGGAAAAAGCACCAAGGAATTACTCACGAAGATGACACTAACGTAAGAAAGTCTAGCAAAACTTGCTCCAACTATATGCTACGAATATTCTTAATATACAAAAGTAAATGTGACACGATGCTCCAGTTTTATAACTTGTAATTAATCTACAATTATTTACAACACGTGTATATTATTTTTTGAAGATAGACATATTAAGAGCTCCAAAACTACGCTTAACTACTACGCGTTATTATTATAATTGTAGTATCCTGCCAGTTCTTAAAGAGGCGGGGTAAGGATAAGTTGTAACATAAGCTCCCGGAAAGCGAAAATGTGATATGTTCGACAAACAATTCATATGATTCACATTGGACATATATCTTCCTGATTGTGATTAGCCAGGTCATTATACCCTTTTGATACCCTAAAATATCTCTTGCCTATCATTTCTTGGTCCTTCACATACTTAAATGCGCCTAATCTTCGAATCCAGCAGGTAACTATTATATCTCTTTTTCAAGACGATTCTGTGAAAAAGCGTTTAAAATATTTACTATAAACGATACATGATTTTTGAATGAAGCTAACTTGGTTGTATACATCCAACCTCTGTTGAGTCGAGTAATAAACGTGTACTTATATCACAGTCCGTTCAATACAGTAATGAAATCTATATATAAACTATTTATAAACTATATGTTGAAATGTTAATGCTTAACTTTCAGCTCAGCTTACATCAATTCATCAGAATTTTTGCGAAGACTATTGAAAAGCACGTTTGAATTTGAAAACAAAAATTGAAAAACATTGATTGATTGATTGTATATGGCTTATATGACGGGTTAAATCAGATAAACCTTGTTCGTGTCTAAAATATACTAAATCTTTTAAAAAACTCATAATTTAAGTCGAGGCAGGGGTTCCACACGTCGTTTCACAGAAACTCATTATCTGGACATGTATGTGCACTTACTGACGATGAGCATTTTCCAAAATTTTGGACATTTACTCATAATTACGTGAATTTTACCGATTATATACCAACGCACATACGATTTCCAACGTTAACGTCCAAGAAAGAATTGATGGACGTATTTTATGGAACATTCAGTTCCAGATAAGTATACCGTCTACGCATACCTATAACAAGTCATCAAAATCTGAAGTTTGGGAAATTGGAAATTTTTAGCATGCTTTGTGAAAGCACCTTACGAAAGTTTGATAAATTATTTACGTTCATGTTTTACGTGGGATTTTTCCCTTTCCAGTGGGATACATCAAAGAGAATTTTTCAACCCATTGGATACAATAAAAGGGCATCTATCAAAATGAAACTTTGGATTGGAAATACCGTTCTTATCGGAGTCAAAATCATGTTTCTTCTCTACGGATATACGAAATTAGTAAGGAAGGACGGGGCTGTGAGCGACCGTGTATTTCAGACTTTATTTTTCCTAACAAATTGTGCCTGCCTTGGAGTCAATTATTATTTGTGGGGAACTCGGGATGATTTCCCAAAACTGTTCACGAATTGCGTTTTATTCAGTAAGACTATGCATGGTAAGTGTATGCATGAAACTTAAAGACAATTTGCGAATTTACTTACACACCAGTACATTGGGATTGTAACTAATTTATACATCTTTTTTGTAGCAAAGTTTCTCCCCCAAATTCGTGACAGATATCCACTAAAAGATGACGGCCAAGGACCAAATGTTCAAATTGGAGGATTTCTCATCCCAATTTTTACATTTAGCATATTTTTCATGAGCATGATGCGACCCACAGCAAAATTTTTCTTTGCTTCACAACTCCCATATTTAGCGGAAAATTATTTCCACTTTAGAGTGATTGTCTCAATGCTGGAAGCCACCACGTTTGCATTTGCCTGGAGTAGCATTATCATTTCATGTACGATACCTCCAAATTTGGCGAGTCTGATTGCATTCTGGACAAACGAGCTAAGAGTTGACCAGCCTTCGAGTCAAGTGTGCAAGCGTGAATCAGATTTGCACATCATCAGCAACATTTCCAAAGTATATCGAGCACTCCAAATCCTCGAAATGCAGTGTAATCAATGTTTCACAAAGATTGTGACGACAATCTTGTTTATTGCAATGTTTAATATACCGTGCATTAATTATGGCACTGTGAGACTTTACGGGGTTGTATCTCTCGCGGCATGGATTGCTTGCCCGTATATTACGATAGCGGGTCCAATTAACTTGACAATTTTTCAGAATAGTCTCGCTGGTCCGTACGAGTTCTCAGTTGCTGCCATTCAGAGCTGGAAAAGCGTTGACAGAATTCGTTTGAGTATGAGTCAAAGAGGGTGGACGAAGGCGGACATCCGTTTCCACAAATTATTCATTCGTGCCTGCCCTCCTCTAAAAATCAAGCGGAATGATTTCGACTTCATCAAGAGGGACACAGGCATGAAATTCATTGATGCTACAATAGACAGGACGGTCACATTTCTGCTGTGGAAGTGAATTAAGACGCTAAGAATTTGTTGCACAAATCAGTAGTCAACGAGTGCTTACATTGGTACAGGTATGCCTAGAAAATATCCAATATCTCAACATACCATTTTGTCAAGCAGACATTTAGAGTTCCGAGTCAATTTTTAAAAGAATTACATTAAGTCACCACGAAAAAGCTATAGTAAAAGTGACTGATTAATAGCTTCGGGTTTGTTTGTCGAGTTTTGAGTTATCCAGAATTGCCTTATCCTTTTCTGATCGCTCGTAAAATCTACGCGTGCATAAATCATGCTCACGACCAACATAATTTCTTGTCCTGTGGCATTTGAGTAAGAGTGAAACTTCATTTGAAAAAACAAGATTTGCATGGAACAACTTCGTGAAAATTGGGGTAGACGCCTACCACGCATAATATTACATGTGCATATTACGAATTCGAGTTTGGTAGGACTGCTTGAATACAGCATATCCACAGTCTAGTCCAGACTCCAGACACCAGAAAGTATCTATTTTTCTAATTGACTAATTGTCTTCAAATCTCTGAAGTGATGTCATATACCATGAACGCCCAATGTTCATCAAGGAATCCAAAAATGTGGAAAACTAAAGCACCTATCACATTATAATGATTGTGGCTACCTTATAATTTGTCTGTTCCAGCAGTATATGACCAAGCCAAATCAGTTTGTGGATAAATCGTGATTCATTCGAACTTGATTGTCCAGTAAAATGAAAGGTGTATGTAACGAAGGTGCATGAAAATTAACTGGACACTACAGAAATGGAGATAGGCCGGTCAAAATCTCTCAGACCATGTGTCATTCTAGCTTTTGATGGAATACCTGTTTTACGATCACCGCCACTTTGCACGAATCAAATTACTATTGTTGGGTGTGGCCCAGTCCAATACTTTTTTCATCGTATATATAACACCTGAAAACTTGTATAAACAGGTAGACACATGAAATAAACCAGAGAGCTCGTAATCACCAACCAGTCATCAGCCCATTGGGATTTATGCCACGTAATGTTTGCATTTTTTCATAAATGCATCTCTAGTTTTAATTTCCAATCTCACTTGATTCACCACTTCCAAAACCTCATGCATCAAAGATAATATTTTAAAGGATCTTACGCGAGAAGTGATCGTTTTGTCATGAAGGATCTAGTTCATTGGATCCAGGCTTGCAAAAAGTTATTACATTGTTTGATAGGTAGATACGAGGTAATGCAAACGAGTATTCCGAAGACGTTTTATATATATGTACCAATTATAGTAATACAAGCAGACACAAACGTTTATGCTGCGTTTGTATCCTTTTCAATAACCGATCGAATGAAATTGGCTTCGGTAACACCTATAAACTGCGTAGATGTGCAACCCTTTAGTCTACAGGAGCGAATCAAACGACCTTGCACTTGAACTCGCTCTGTGCAACGCAAACAATTAAACGAATGCGAAAACGAGAGGACGTGATTGGAACGTTATTATTCGGCATATCTTGCTGATTCTTACTGATGCAAAGTAAGATGAAAACAAGTATATAAAGTTTTTTTTTCAAGAAAGATGCGATGGTGAGTGGCACGACTTCGTGATCCATCTCAATTTCATTAAAATGACAAGTATTCTGCTCTTAGGAATGACAGATGAATAAACACAATACAATAAATTTTAAGAGATAAAATATCACTTGCTTTACATCGCCTACACCCGAATTACAAACAATTAAAACCAATATAAATATATTCCTCGTATATTTATCACTGGAAAGGATTGAATAAATACTCCAAAGACAAATTACTTCTTTAATAAATTGTTTAGATCATACTCAATATGCAATCTTGAATTATATATTATTTATATCTTGACAGGTAGCATACAGCCAAATCCTTAATAAGTTAAACAAATTTATGTTATGCACATTTAAAGGATCAAGGATCTTCAACGTGTCTCCAAATACATATTTTATTGTAATGTGTGACCTACCCTTCGTTCATGATATGACACAAAGATTTTGTTCCTGGTCTTCATGTCTTCTTATTTCAATCGAGCAAAAGTGACATATATAAATTGCGGGTTCGTGTATAGTAGTTCTAGTCCTGGTCCTACACTTCCATTATCTGTGACTATTTTCTTGAAAATAGTACTCACAGGCGCAATTAAAACATAAAGCATAGTATTACGTCAATCTCCTGATATATCAATCATTCACATGAAGAGTTCTCGCAAGGAACACTTTCGGTCGAAAGAATTTTTGATCATGAAAGAAAACTCATGCAAGCACGCCAATCACCAATCCCATCGGCGATAAGAAACTCAAAAAGGATTTCATGGACTGGAGTGATGTGTGGTGAAGTCAGCAAAGGATGATAAAAAATATGCAAAACCTAATGTATTATCGTCGTCATTATTATCATTATCGCAACCCTATGCCACGACTTCTCCAATACATGTAATCACAAGGTTCTAAGATATTCCTCATCCTCTTCACTTTTGCTAAAGACTGGACGCATTGGATACAAGTTAAGGTAGTAAACTAAAGACTGGACTGGACTGAAGATGGCTACGAGCAAAAAAAAGTAGCGACATAACATGTACAATGCATCATAAACAAAAGCTGGTCTTGTTTCGCATAATTGTGACAATGAATGATACGAGGTGTGTTTGTTGATAGTAGGAGGAATAATAAGGCGTGTAGTTTTAGAAAAATTTCGGATGGGCGAAGATGTATATGCAGTATGCCTGAGTACGAGGACGGGATGAGTCTGCAACTGCTACAAAAGACTGGTCTGCTTTTTTTAAGCAGTAAAAATTCTTTTCAAGAATTTCTTTCCATCTTATTGTGTTGTAAGCACGTTCTGCATTCTTAAATGACCAAGGCCAGGTCGGACGAAGATATATATTGTATGGATGAAATGGTGTATAAATTGATTAGATTCCAGGAGGATCCGTAATCAATCGTATTGAACCGTGTACCTGTGCATAACTCTGAGAATTTTAGCTGAGGAAAGCCAACTCACGAAAACAAAATCATGAAGGTCTTTGTAAGTTTTCAATTCTAAATCCAAATCATGCGTAAATCAAAAATTTACTCAAGGACATCGTCTCGTCAGAAGCTCACTGGGAATTTTTGTTATATAATAAAAACCTTAATGAATCTCGAATTGTGTCATAATGGAAAGGAACTTGAATTGAGAGTAATTAGCAACAATTATTTATGGTCCTAATTTTTTGCAGGTTGTTCTCGCTGCCTTTTTGGCCATCGCTGCTGCAGCACCACAAGCTGTCTACTACACCTCTCCACAGTTTGTTGCGGCTCCACAATTTGTTGCGCCTGCAGTTACCAGCAGCCAATTCCATGCCCAAGATGAACTCGGTAAAAAAATGTTGTGAAAACTTGTTGAAATTGTAATAACTCGTAAATATCTTTTACATGACATTATACAAGTTATAATTGGAAATTTCTTTTTAATTGGACATCTTTAGGCCAATACAGCTACGGATATGCTGGCGGCCCTAGTGCAAAATCTGAGAGCAAGACATTCGATGGTGTCACACGTGGTGGCTACAGCTACATTGATGCTAATGGTATGCTAATTAATATTCTCGTATGCGAGGTGACATGTCCAGGGATCCACTCACGATCAGTGACCTGAAATTCAAGTGCCCTTTGTACATGTGTCTTGCAGGTCTTGTTCAAACCACGAACTATGTTTCTGACCCCGTCAACGGATTCAGAGTGGCTGCCACGAACCTTCCAGTAGCCCCATCTCCACTTGCCTACCCTGGTCACCCTGGACCAATCCCACAACAAGTTGCAGACAGCCCCGAGGTAATTAAACTACTTAAGAGGCTATTTATAATCATTAATAATAATTAATTAACTAATTAATTATATAAGGTTGCTGCCGCCAAGAATCTCCACGCATTGCAATGGAATGCTGCTGCTGCTGCCGCCGCCGCTGCCCCAGATAACTAAATTTCCCGGAGACATCCGCTAGGCTAGTTGTACACGTTCTAAATGCGTGAGAATGTCCCGAGAACATCTTTGGGATTCAGAATGGATATGTGTAATGTATGTGGATACGATGATTTAATGGTAGTAGCGCATTTTTACAAATAAACTGTAAAATATGTGTGATATCATTTCTACGTTCTTGCCTTTCTAAACTGTCATAAAAAATTCTCCTCAAAACTTCGTAATTTAGATATACTTTTGTCTTCCAAAATGCTTTCCATTTGTAATTTTACAGAACTGTAGCACACGAATAAGAGCCGTCTTTCTAACTTTTCATCAACAAACTAAAGTTGAAATCGATTTCTTCATCATACTTTCATATTGTATTTCTATTTCACAATATCTAATATATTCGTCCTATATACGCATATTAACCAAAGTGTGCTCGTATTTGGTTCAATGGTCCATTGATAATGTACTACAGTGAACGCGATATGTAAGGTTTAGATGTGTACTACTGAGCTAGCACAAAATTAACTAATGAGTTGATAGAAATATATAATATAAGGACCCTCCCTAGTCATCAATCATCATCAGACTCGTCAGAGCCTTTCGGCCTCGTGTATTCCTCCAGACTCTTTTGGATATTCGCCAAGAGACTAGCAAACTGCTGGAGACTGGCCATGGTTGTATTGTCAGCAGCCAATTCAAGTATCTAAAATTACAGACACAACCAATGTTCAAGATAACTAAATCAGTAGGATGATATTAAGATCATCATCTCATCATATAACCTCTTTTGTATCACGAGCCAATCGAATTAATCTTCGCCAAATTCGCTGCATCCTTTCATATAATTTGAATGTCACTGGAAGTTTCGTCGCAGCATCTGGAGACATAAACGTAGGCTGGATTTGCAGCCATTTCTCCTGATTGTCAATCCACAACTCAAGATTAACCTTGGAGAGCTTGATTTTTCTATCCCAAATTCCAAGTTTCTCTTGAAACGGGACATTGAAAGGATTCGCAAGAATCCCATTTGTGATCGTTATGTATTCGTCAATCGTTTCCATTGTTTGAGGGCTGATTATGACGATAGGGATTTCTACAATTCGGCAATTTTCAAAGAAGTCATTGTTTGCACTTTAGCACGATTTCTTGTAAAATTCAATATTAAATCCAATTGAGCCTTACTATAATCCTCATTGAAAGACTGTAAAACTTGGTGATGATCAATCCCTAAGATCATCTTGTTCAAGGCAAACTCCACCTCATATTCTTTAGTTGCGAGATCCCCAATTTCTGTGATATCATGCACGTGCTCTTTTATGCCGTGCTCGAGAAGCTTTTTGAAATTTTGATTTGCTTTTTCCACCAACGTAAAGCCTATATATGTATTTTCCATGAGACTTATCGTTAGAATGCAGGAAGGCAAGTCATGCCACATCAAAATGTATGATTCGTGCTTTTCATGAAATTAATTTTTTTACCACAAATGTCTGTGATTGCCTGCCAATGTCGCTGCCGCATTTCTGGCTTTTTCAGTGTTTTGATTAGAGGCACCAACGGTTTAAATTCCTCCAATTGGTGTTTGATTGACTTTGCTATATGCTGCATAACCGTAACAGTTACATGTGTGTGATAAAGCTCCATTCACAACTCCAAAATAATTACAATGATCTGCTTGGACAGATACATTTTACCGGCTTACCTGAATCTGATCAGCTCCAGCAAAATACTTTATGCATCTTCCCATAACCTTCCCTCCATCGTGAATGACCCGTGTAACTTGCTCAATATCAACTTTGTCCAAGGTTCCAGCGAAGAGGCTTTCCTGAACGGTCACCCAATCTGAATGATATATAATATGTTTGCTGATACTTATAAAAAGTTCACAAAAATAAAATTATTCTATATTGGAAAAGGTCAACAGTTTTATATTTACCGGATGCAGTAAACCAAAGATTTTTAAATGGCTCAATATCTCGCGTCAGTCTATTCAACGCCTCATTCTGGGCTAGGGGCAGCGCAAAGATTTTCTGCCTTCGATTCAATAAAGCACTCTGCTCTTGAAGATCCTTAATGGTCTTCCAAATCTTTTTAATTTCTTGACAAACATCTTGAGCCTTTTCCAGCTCTGTGTGCGCCACCAATCCAGCAACAGTCAACGTGGCCGAGTCAACTTGATCACTGAGCGTGCTCAGGTCGGCTTGTTGAACTTTCAAAAGTCTCTCGTAATCCTCATCCAGCCACTTTGTTGCTTCTCGACCAAGTCGTAAGAATCTGTTTGAAGAAATTGCAGCTTGCCATTTCGCGTTAACGTCCTCATTCGTGACTTGGTACAGGAAGTGATCAAACACCTCGTAGTCCTTGATGACCGCGTTTGTCACGTTATCTAAACGGGCAACGAGAGATGGTATGATTTCCACATATCCTTTTAATTCCATGACCTCCTCGATATCGTCCGAACGCAAGGTCAATCTCTTCTCCATTTCCGAGTAATCCTTTTGCACCTGCAAAGTGGATTGCATAAGACCACTAATCTAAGCAATGGTCATGTTTTCGGTTTAAAAAAAGTAGTAATACTTTCTGGATAATCTTTCGCAGTTTGAAAGCATAACTATCCAAAATGGAGTTGATCAAATTCTTCTTCTTCTTCAAAATCCCTTCGCGAACATGCTCCACGACAATGCGAAATGCGGTGATTTTGATATCTGAAGGAATTTCCTTCTCGAGTCTCTCCATATGCTTCACATTCTGCTCCACGAGTTTCTTTACATCGTTCGCTGTGAGATCCATTTCGTCTAGTGTCCTTGTGAGAAAAGGATAAGGACAAATTTTGATTTGATTTTGTTTGGAAAGAGCTTTTTCCAGTTAACAAACCACGCGATGCTTACTTGATATACGCTGGAATATCCAAAGTCCATACTTGCTTATACCGATTGAACCTCCGAATGTATGCCTCCAGTGGGAGAAGGATCAATTTCGTATATTTTATCAAATTATGAGCAAGCTCAATCATTTCCACTTCACTTTCACTAACACCGTTAAGGAAGCCCAGGGCTGCGAATTGCATTTGTGGCATTATTTTCAGTAGAAGCTGGAAAATATTTATTATGAAAGTTGTCCAACGTCAAAAAATATCCAAAAAAATCGTCAACAAAACCATGATTGTGGTATAATGACATCATCGTACAGTCGGCATGCTGGAGCAACTCTGAATTGCATGGCAGAACGTTGTGTACGCCTTTCTATAGAAGCTGGATAGTGGCTGCATATACTTAGGCCCTTCCGTTGGATCCATGTACATTTCCAAGGTCCAGAGTGGAATCAAGCCCTTCGGCGGAGGATACTCGGAATGAATTAGATCCTCTCCCCAACTCCAATCCGTTGAGGGATCAATGTTCTCCGAGTAGGATTTGATCTGTTCCATGAAACTCGTACAAGAATCTTTGACGATGGATCGTATTGTGTCCTTCATCAAGAAAAAAATATGGCAATATTTTTATGAGTGCTCACCATTGCCCAATTCCAATGTTAATAATTGTGTTTCTGCTGAGCCAATACCTGCATCATAATCTTCACGAGTTGTAGGAAGTTTGATAACTTTGACATTTCAAATACATCATAATTATTTTCAGTCAAGTTATACCAAGACTTGCTCAGTTTGTCAAAGTTGGCTTTCAAGTTGGAGACAACCGACTCGTACCATTCTTCTTCCAACACCATTTTTATCTGTGGTAAAGTTTACATTGAACTACTTCAACTTGTTCGTCAAAAGAAAATATGGATTTTAAAGATATTTTATGAATATATGAACCTCTGCAATATTCTCCTCTTGCATCTTCTCCCAGTCATCCAGATGCATTGGAAGGAGGTCTTTGGTGATAATGATTGCCATTTCTTTTGCCTTCATGCAAATATTCGTGATTTCCCTGTAGGGTTTCCAGGCTTCGTCTGTGTATATCACCGTGTTCTTCTGGATCGTTTTCACCTTGTACTCAAAGTTCTGCAAGTGAACTGCGGGCAGAAAGTCATGTGGAACCCGCACCGTTTTCGGTACGTGATCAATGTTGGTAATCATCGGAGTTTCGTTCTTGTCTGGGATTTGCACCCAAGGCTTGAACGTTTTCTGATGCTTTTCAGCCAACTTTTGAAACTTTTCGTCAGCAATTGTGCGCTGATAGTCGAGATTAATTTCTCGTTGTACCTGATTTAGAAATAATTTTAGTCATAATTAGGAAACCCCGCTCTAAGGCTCATTTGCTAATTTTCCTATCTCATTGACGCTATATAATTATTCACCTTCTGCAAAGCGTGTTCAGTTCGTTTAAGATTAGATGTGCGAATCACACGCTGCGTGATCCGATCCATAACAAAGTCTTCCAAACTTGACATATCAATCATTGGCAAGCAATCTACGTACAAGTTGTACCTCATGATGTTCTCCATTTCAAATCTGCGCTTCACAGCGTCCTTAATCCGCATGCCATGCTTGTTCGGGTCTTCCGCATCAAAACACAAGTAAACCTTGTTCACCCATGCGTACACCACTGGTGGATGTATGGATCTCACAAAATATCTTAAAACAGTGAATTTTTCTAATGAATCTTTCACAATTATTTTACAAAAACAAATAATAATGAAAAACTGTGAAGAGAGCGAGTTATATACTTGTCTTCGGTAGGATGATAATCAAACACAGCCACATCCACCCATCTCCAGTCATAAATGTGAACTTTCTTCATTTTGTCAAAATCAATCACATACTGGTCCAGCCCGTCTTCGAGAGGATCAATATCGGGTGAGCTTGGAATGTTCAAACCGTAATCCCCAAGAAAGTAACTCCGAACTGGGCGATTCAGTCCACGGGGTCCCTTATCTCCTAAGAATCTATCGCTGTCTTCGTCAATCTCTTCGGCGTCGGTTGCTTCTGTGTCTGCGCCGGGGACGCGCTGGATGGTTGTCTGTTTTAAAATGTGATACAGAATAGAATTAAATCTAACCAAGCATAAGATCCTCCTTGGATTTGCTGAGTTTATAAAAGTCCTTACAATTATATCAGTTCCCAGCATGGTCAACGAATCCAAGTCTGAAAATACATCCGACAGGATTGAAACGCTCCTGCGGACAAATATCAGCACAACTTAATTAAATAGTTAGGATTTCCACAGAGCCATGTTCTTATTTAAAGTAAATGATTAAAGTACCTTTTTGCATCATCATTAGTAATCAGTCCCTTTTCGTCATCATCAGAAAGATCATCGTCCTTCTTTAGTTGCCTCAATTTGTACACGATATTCAACTGGTCTTCATCCTTCACAACTGCAGCCTTTGAATTCATATCCGGGTCTGAATTGGAATTTTCACCAGCCTCTTCACCTTGTTCATTTTCACCAGAGTTGACAGTGGCGACGGTTGCATCAGCATCTACATCCGCACCGATTTTGGATAGGCGCTTGGAAAGTCGCTTTACTGCAGCTTGAAATTCCTGAAGGGAGTCATCCGACAATGATGCCATTGTCTCAACTGTGCTTCCTAATCTCGCAACTAAATTCATTTCCGCATCCGATGGGGAGAGCTTCGTAACTAACGAAGACATTTTATTTTATCAAGATTGAAAACTTAGTATTTTCTGTTCTAACGGCATACTATGATATAAAAATTACTTTTTGCAGGGTCCAGCCCAACCAATCGAATCTGTCTTTGATATCTCTCTCTCAGTAGCCACGACCTAAACTTTTCCAATCTTGGGGTTTTCCTCAGTATTTCTTCAACTGTGAGTTCTGAAGGTGCCTTGGATCTGGAGCGTCTCTCCAGTGGAAGTGGAAGAGGTAAAAATGCTTTCGCAGGGAGAGGATAGAATCTCTTTTCCTTCTCATCCCAGCCCAGCCTACACCAATCATCCCCACTCCGGATGTCAAATTCGGAGTTGTCAAAGTAGCCGAGGGGAAACTGGGGGAGGAATGGGGGTTTACTCTGGATAAATGGATGAATGGACGATTTCTTTCGTTCTCCTTCGTCGTCATCCTCGTCATCGGCATTTTTGTCAGTAGCATCAGCATTTGAGGGAGCCTTATCTGTCTTTTCGTCTGAAGGGGTGGATGTGGACAGTGTAGAATCCACTTCCGCTTTGTGAATACTGTGGTCTCCTTCCTCCTCTTCCTCCGATTCTGGTGCGAAAAACCTGTGTAGGTCAGAGGGTAAAATAAAATGCATTTGAAGAGGGCAAGTGTGCCGAATCCATTTTTCATTTTTGTACAAATGCTACTCAACTGCGTAAATCTTCCCCCGTGAGCCAGAATATCCTTCTTCTCAATCCCATTGATTTTTGTTCTGTTCCGAAACATCATTTCATGATAAAATCTCTCATTGTTTTCTCCATAATTCGAAGGAGGAATTAAATCTGAGAGCTCAATTCCAAGGGTCTGAAGAATGAGGTTGATATCAGTTTTCTTGTAAATCCGATGAAGCCGTTCTGCCATAACGGCTTGTGGCACTTGCCCAGCGGGTACGCGGTAGGCAATTTGACATTTTGGTTTGTACGTTCTATTTTAATTACATCAAGTAAGAGTATTTTGAGCGGCTAGTTGTATGTAAATCTACAATTATTGTAAATTTACCTGTGAGGGAAGGTAAACTCCCCTTTGATAATTCTCATGTTATCAGAAGGTATAAATTGCTTCTTCTGATTTCGGTCCTTTTTCACGCGAACAATCCCGTCGGCTGCAGTTAAATCAGCATCTTCCAAACCGTCATCTTCGGGGCCTTTGTTCTCCCGATTTGATTCCATATGGAAGAGGCTGGTGAGTGGAACATGACCAGGCATATGCCCTTTGGTGAATGAAGGAGTCTACATGACACATTGAAGATTTATTAAAGCGTTAACTCCATTTTTTGAAGTTTTTTTATGAGAAAACTACTCGATGCATATGCCGTTACATTTGTGGTAGATGGCTGCTGATATCTACTGCAGAATTGGTTAATATATGCAGCATCATCCGTCCTAATGATTTTAGACTCCTTAATTCGGGCTCGCTTGACACTGTCAGAGAATATAAAGTTGCCAACTGGCCCGGACGAATCGGATTTGTCACGCTCATTATCCTTTGATAGTTGGTGGGTGTTTTGCAGAGTGGTATCGGTTTCCAGTCCAGAAATCATGGTGTGTGTAATGGTATCATTTCCATCTTCGTGGTGGTGGTGGTGATGATGGTGATGTGATGAATGATGAGTTTGATCCTTGATGGCAACCGTTTGAACTTGGAGTAAGTTAGTCACCTCATCCATGGTGCCAGAGTGCGACAAATATCGTCAGTGTTAGTGTAATAGTGTAGAGCTATTTCATAAGCCAAAGTCGGAGGTCGGAGTATATAGAAAAATGGTAAAGTAATCTTGTTCAATGTACTAGAACTGGTGTATGGAAACTGAAGGGTCTCATGAAATGCAAGAAAAATTGATGACACGGAAAACCTCTTTTGTGGCGCAAGCTGCCAAAAATTGACACAATTTTATACAATTTAATGACAAACAAATTGGACGAAAGAAAAGTTTCCATAACATGATATGCACTTTAGGGATGATTGAGGGATTGACATGATCACCAAAATCTGCCCCATTCATCCAGGTAGATTAGCAGACAAATCTGTCGAGTCAAAATGTGGCACTTTCCAATTTGGTATCAAATAAGATATTTTATTATTTGAGTTTAATACACGAAAACTTGAAAATTGTAATCATGCTATAATAGTCTATGCAAATTTTCACATTTGTATCACATTTGCAGTTTTTGTGGCATATGAGCATTCAAAACTACCACTCTCTCATAATTATTATATATCTAATGGATATTTTATAAATATTGAACGAATCTATATTTACTGGTTATATTGCTATTTTGAAAATGTACATGTGCAATACTAAATGCTAATTTCTATACATATATTAACAATGTATACCCTGAACCCGGTGCGAACAGGTTTATCTCACCCACTCCTTCCTACCCAATCATTATAATTTCTCAACATCTTATAACCATGCATTATCCCAGAAATACCGGAGGTGACTTATATTCATTCAAATATTTCAGACAAATCAAAGTTTCCAACATACAAACTGACAACATCCTTATTAAAACTGCCAACAGAAATTTCAAATCTAACGATTCTCGCTCTCTTACAACAACATTTGTACAATAATCTCCATTAATCCAATTCACGTCTGCAGTCTAATTCGGACGAACATTCTTGACGAGTGAGACGCTCCTGGATTGTTGTTATTGCCGCCTCGTGCTGAAGGTGGGGATGTTTGTGCACTGAACATTCCTAATAAAAGCAAAAGAAACAAAATTAAAATCTTTTGTTTCACCACGCAAGAACATATAATTATTCTACCTCCTCAAGTTCGAGTATTGTACACTTACGAGAATTTGTAGCGGAATAGAAAACAGTCCGTGTAGTTCTGGAAGGATTTTGCTGCTGGCGATTATGCTGCGGAGAGCAGCAAGTCACCGCCTTCTCCGACGTTCCGGAAGCACCCAATGAGTCACCAATCATGATGGCTTTCGAATTTCCTTAAAACTCCGAATATGTTTCGTTGTTATAATTTTTTGCAAAAAAACACAATATACTTTTCCTTAGTTTGCCAAGGGTAGTGTTGACAGGTTGAGATTTCACAATCGTCTGATAACTTTTCCTTCCTGAACCTCACCTAAATATATAGGCTTGCCTTGACTTGAGTTTCAAGTTCATTGTTCATATCATCATCATCATCTCTCCTTCATCGTTTCAAACAAAACTTTTGTTTTGCTAATCGAAGACAATACATTGAGATACAGTGGGATTTTATTTTTTTGCAATTTACAACATGTTCGCAGGGTGCTCTCCCCGTCTCCACTCACATCCATTTTTTTAAAACCTACTTTTGAATGTATGAGAACGCTGTTTTACGACACAATACGCTTACTAGCATAGAATACGTGACATGACACACTACGTATATGATTTTCTTCAGCATAATGTGTGTATATACAGTCATCATATCATAGATATATACCTTATTATAAATCTGAAAATGATTGGTTTCGTGAGAGAGTACACCACGATTCACTCTGTCAAGAGCAAAACGGGAGTTTTTTTTATTCGAGAGAAAACGAAGAGAAGAAGAAAAAGTTTTCAAAGAAAATTCTCGTCATCGTTGTCGGTGTACCGTATACGCAGCATTCGATAGAATATTCTATTCGTTTGTTAGTTGTTGTGTGCGTGCCATATGCTAGAGCTAAAGTTGTGTCAAGGAAGTACAAAAAGGCGTAATGTGTGTGTGCATGTGTATTGTATGAACTGCTTTCTGAAGATATTCATCGGTAATGTACGGGACAATGTCATTAAATTTTTCTTTTCCCCTACAACTACTATGATAGTACTAATAAGCGTATGTAGATACCTATAAAGGACGCCACATGAGAGCAGAGAAACCATTCAACTTGTAAATGAAAGACGAAAGCTGTACTTACGCAACGGGATCTTCGTTGCTTTAAAAATGAACTTGAACCATTCTCGTAAAAAAAACTCGAAATCAGTAAGGTGTAGATATATACTCACTGATTGTGACTTGTATTTATACTCTTGGTTATTTTCTTTCAACGTAGAAATTTACTCCTAGTGCTTGTGCTAGATGCTCATTTTCATGACTGTCGAGCTGAGAGTGCCTTTTATTATACCTTCCTGAATGATATGAGGTTTTCTTCTTGTAAATAACTCCCGTATTCTGCATTTGTCTCTGAAGTTGCATAAAATTTTCTCTTCATCGAAATAATCATGGTAGAATGTTACACACCCACACGTATATATTGTCTTTGTAGTCACCAACAAAAGGGCTTGTGCATTTGTACTAATATTTATAATTATGAGCTTTACGGGACGAGAGCTGTGAATGCGTGCGAAATCCCCATCACTTTCTGTATTCTGTATTTTTTATTCGGTTCGTTGATCTATACATACAAATCCTTGTAGTTTACATACTAACAGCCTTTACATAAATTCGACATCCCATAAACATCATCCTAAAGTAGTAGTAATATTAGTTGTCGCCTTTAATAGAAAGGAGTTTTGACTTGAGAGTTAAGTTCGCTACGGAGTACAAGGCGTAAAATGCTTTCACGAACATAACGTCAATATGAACCCGTCGACTTTGTGTAACGTAGTATGATCTTTATTACGAAACCTATAATCTGTTACGCTGTACAGGGCACATAACCTGGTGTTTAGATGTAAAAACAAGAAATTTCAAGTTGAATCGGGAAATTGAGTCATGATATTTGTTGCTTCAGGTTGTAAGTTACATCTTTTAAGACATCCTTTCTATCTACTACCGAGTAGGTCAGTACTTCATCAGTACATCTACCATTTCTGTATTTAGGAATCCGCCTCGGGGCAATGAACATTATATCACTGTAAAATCTCATTAAACGGAATGTTTGGGGCGGCTGCGTAGAATTTTGCAACGTGAATCAAGGTGTCAAAGCCCTATAGCGCTGCCACAAAGATCGGACCCATATTATTATGTGTCACATTTTTGTTTTCATCGAATTGTGGACGTGATCTCTGCATTCGTTGGTCACATGTCATGTCGCTTGCCGTTGTTTAGTTCATATATACCCTATGGTAACTTAAACGCTTCAAAAGTTCAAGACGACAAATAAATCTCTTTCTTTGCTTATTGCGTGTTTTTCTTCGTAAGCGTTTCAAAAGTCTTCCAACTATTTTTATATCATCTCCACGATCTCCACCAACTGCACTGATAAGACCACTTGCATCTTTGTAATACATCTTAACCCTCCTCCTATATACTGACACATCCCATCCAAGATGTCTTGCAATGCTTGCTTCCCTCAACTGGACTATAACGGCGTCCCGGCCGGAACGCAGCCCATCTCCCTCCTTCGGACTGGAAAAGATGTCATGCCATTTAGACAGGGCACCGTTGTCACCACTTACATGGGGGACTACATCCCTCCAGTTCTGATGCCCGGATACCAAGGGCATCTTCCAGGGGTGAGTACCAGCTGTGGGAATACATACGGCGGTGCGACCCAGAAGCATTTTCGAATCTACCGACAAGAACTACTGACACGCCACGCCCGACCAAAGTTTGTCTATGGTCGATTTGCTTGCGACTTCACTCCATTCCCTGATGTAGCCATAGCTCAAAAAGCCATCAGCTCGAAGAAATTGAGTGAGACTCCAAATATCCGCAGTCCAGGAATTGACTTCAACCGGCGATTAGAACTGCAAAAGTTTTACCGAAGATGTCAAAATTACCGCGACTACTATCTCGACAAGACGGATAAATTTTTGCCTGACCCCTACTTCTATTTGGGAACTCCATATCCCATTAGATGTCCTGTTGATGAAAGAACGTTCAAGATTCGAAGGGCACAGGATGCTTGCAACAAGCCGGGATTTTTGGGACCTCCTCTCTACTGTGGATCCATGCCGTGCATACAAAAGAATGGAATGCTTCAACCATTTGTTGTTCCAAAACTACCAAGACCTCCATTCCAGTGTGATGCAGTTAAAGCGAAGGATCCGAACGAATGGCAAGTTCTCTTGGTATAATAGAGCTCTATAATATACAACTCAAAAGTACTCTCAATCACAAATCCTAACAAAATTTGCAAATAAACTCCAAAACACGATATTTTATGTGACCCGAAATATTCTGAAGCCTGAATACGTTCTACAAATTTATTCATTTTGTCATTCAGTACATCCTATATGCATCCAAACTAATTATAAGAAAGTATGATTTTTTAGCCATATTACATCCGGCAGCCACTAGTCGAACTGCAGTTCTCAAGGTATACTCCCACAAACATGTTTTCTAGATCATGAGAAACTTGAGAGATTTCAAACAGAAATGTTGGTGCTGGTTCGTATTTGTGCGTATGGGAAATGGGAATGTCAAAAGAATATGAACAAAAAATTATTTTGAAAGTCGCATTTATTTAGGATATGTTTTTAATATATTGGCAACGTCCTTACAACTAACTTAATGTAAATTAAGATTTATACATTTTGTGTTGCAAAAACCATTAAATATCATTGATACAGTAAAAAGTTCTGCTTTGTACATTGTGGAAAATGCATATATAATTTCACTTGTGACACAGTATAGAACGGGTATCTATCATAAATAGAATATTATTGTACACATATTGCAGATATTCGTCAACAAATTAGTTGCAAAGTGCAACTCAACTCAACTACAGATTTGTATTAAAAAGCAGTGACACGACACACAACAAAGGACGTACAAATTTTCAAAGAAGCGATTAAAACACACATTCAATATATTAGATATACTTTTTGCAATCTTCTTCCACCAATACAAACAGGTTCCACAGTGCATTCCCTCTCACATGCATGGGTTTTACAATTGGACACAATAGATTTTTAAGTACGGTTCGATATCGGTTTTTCTCGGCGAACACGCACTCTCTTCTTCAAAAAGCAATATTTGATTTCATCTAGGCATTTTTCTAGTCTACAACATGAATCGCATTCTACCCATTCTACTACAGTCGGCTTCCTGACTTAATGTATCCTACAAAAAAGATAAGAACATGAACACAAACAATGTTTCCAAACAGATCTATAAGGAGAGCACTAGCGTACAAGAATATACTTGAAAAATGTGTCGACGTAATAATTATAATAGATTTTTATTTTTTTATTTTAAAGATCATCAAACCCTCTGACCTCTTTCGCTTCCGGTTGAAACTGCAGAAGGACTGTGACGATGAACGTTCCAAGTGTCCGGGCCTTCGTAGTCATTAGATTTCTTTGCGAGAATGACAGCGCCCACCATTGACCCCAAAAGCAAGAACACGTCAATCCCAGTAACGGCACAGAATGCTTGCCCCTAAAAATTAGGGAGAAATTTTTTAAAAGTAAATTATGGGGAGAGTTGATACATAGCCATAACCTTCATCCATTTTGGACTTTGCTCGCAGGACTAGACTCACCTCTGGATTGAAGTGATAATTATATCCATCAGGTAACTGCTCCGTGTGATAATGGTAGAGTGTGTAAATTGCTTGGTAGTAAATTGCCAGAGCAAAAATAGCAATTAGCGCGAAGATGACGACAAATCCCATGCAGATATAAGTAGCTGTGATTCCTTTGACGCTCTGCTTGGTTAAAAGAGAAAAACATAATTAAAGATCTCGTTTATTGATATCCAATTTTTCGTTACATGCAAAAATGTGTATGGATCTTACCCTGCTTCCAGTAAAGCAGAGCATAAATGACATCAGAACTTGAACCAATCCAACAACAATTCCCACCGCAGAAACAGCAACGATTCTGTACGAGGTGTAGTATATGTTGTAAGCTTCGGTGGCAACAGATCCGTAGCCAAATGCTGGGAGACCGCCACCTCCAAAAAAGCCTCCTCCTCCGCCTCCTCCATAGTAGCCGGGGCCACCTCCCAGCCCACCGAAGCCATTTACCCCGTAACCCGCATAGCCAAAAATTTCCTGATATCTCAGAGCCTGATTGAGTAGCGTTCCAGAGACGGCGATTACTCCAACTCCAAAAACCTTGATGATTTTATAGAAACCAAAAATAAATCGTGTGAGACTCGTTCTATGTGTCGCAAATTCACTCTCAAACAATCTTAAACCCGAAACACTTACAATGGAGATCAACGCCAACACACCAAACAAACCTCTGCTAAGAGCTTTCCCCATTTTTCACACTCGTAATTCCAGCGACTAACTTTCCAGAGAGAAATTAATCGTCGACGTTTCAAAACCCAAGTGCAATACAAGATTGCGAAACACTCTTCTATATAACCTTCAGACAAAATACCACTTCTTGCTCCTCCACAACAGTCACTTGTGGATTATTGCAATACGAATTGGATCCTATTTCCGATCACATATTCCAAAAAAGGACCGAAATGATGAGTAAGCTCATTCTTCATCCACCACGAATGAGTAACTCTGTGAAATCCTTATCCCCAAGATGCCGATGTGCAATAAAAAAATTTTAAAGGAAAAACTATATATTTTCCAAAAGGTGAGCAAATGGAGCGAGTGAGAGGGAGAGAACGTCTGCAAAGTAATTGCAATTCCAGTCAAGACTTTCAGGAAACTGAACAACTTCAAGGCAATGAGAGAACATTAAAAGAAGTAGAGAATGGAGAAACATGGCTGAGCAAAGTATAGAGGTACTAAATAATATGCATGCATCACCACGTCGTTGTTGTCGTCATTATAGTCCTCAGTTTATCTTGAAAGGTGTTGGTAGGTATTATTATTAAAAGAAGATTCCTCCATAGTAGATACTACTCCACTCCATGTTACGTTTTGGGTAAAAATATTTTTCTTCCATAACTTCAACACAGGGTGACGAGCTATATGCGAATGCGAACTACATACATCAAAAAACTCCATCCCCTTTTCGCACCTATATACCTTTCCATGATGGGATAAAGTAAAATGCGATGTTAAAATCGCTGTTTGTTGTAAAAGATGAGAAATGAGGAATACATATTCCGACTGATGAGATAATATAAGGTTGGTTTATTACTCCTAGTTTTTCCCATGATTCACCTTTCCAACAGAAAGCGCAATGTTTTTTGGAGTCTCGTTAAAAGAGAAGATATTATATTATGTTTTAATGCTGTTACGCAAAAGCTTTGTCTACTTTCTGAACTGAACCTTGGTTTCGTCCAAGGAGAAGAGGTGGAACTCCTACGCAGTGGTATTGACAGTATCTACTACTCACGTTCCTACACACTCCAGAAAAATGAATTGTTTTGAGCAGAAGGAGAATTTACTATGTTTTGCCGTATTATGTATAACATCTTATTAATGTAGTATATGATTTGAACTATGCTGAATAAAGCACACGCGACAAGTATTTAAAAGTATAGGCTTTCAAATGTAGATACAAAAGTTCCCGACGCGGTCCCAGCCACAGGAAATGAGCCTGATTGAGTATGCAATCCAAGTATTATATCAGTTTGACAAGAGCATGTAAAAAATAAAAATAAAACTGTTAAAAATTTAAGAGGACTAGCCTCAAAATCCTTATTGCCATAACCTAAATCCATCTCTAGTCAGTAGTTTATGTACATACAAGCTGTAAAATTATAAATGAACCTTTAAAATTTGAGATTTTTGGTGGCACCCATCATCCCATTAACGAGAAAAGGGAAAAATATTAGAGTCGTTGTCGTGTGTGTCTGTGTGCGTGTCTTGGGTCTTGGGCAAACCATTTAACAAGGATGATGACTCAAAAAATGTGACTGCTTCTGCACAATGCTACATTATCCCCCATTACCCAATGGAAAATGGATTGACTGATCTTTTATCACTTGTTTGCTTACCTACGCATAATATATTATAACTTCCCAACGTAAATACAAGTCTTAAGCGAAAACGTCATCAACAACGACATAAAAATATGAACGTAAAATAATGTAAGTTCATTATATGCTAGTTACCCTCATTTTATTGTATATATTCCAAAAGGATTAGTAGACTTCATGTAATTTGTTGTATGTTTATTTTAACTGTCATCATCCAGCTACACAGGTAGAATTGGAATTTTATGTGCTCTTCCATTTGATGTGTATATATAATATTGTCTCGTCTCATCGTTGTAGTAAGTATGTAGAAAAGAAAATTGCTTCGGTAAGGAGCAAATTGCATATTTTGTGACAATACAACAATTATCATTTCCTCTCTCACTCTCACTCAGTTTATTCTGTGTATTCATATTTGTTTTGTATTATCTTGTCGCTTTGTGGCAGTATGTATAGTCGCCTCTTCTCTTCAACTTACTTGGGCTAAATATTCGTGTGTGAATGTCATCTTTCCGGCTCATTTATTTAGTTACTTTATGAATTACGAAGGTTCAACAGTTTACAAATAAAAAGTAACCTGCTTTGTCATCGATCATGACAAGTGAGTATTATAAACTTGAGACATGCAAAATGTGAGGCGCATACACGCACAAAGGCTGAGCATAAAACTTGAAAAATATAATTCCCCTTTGTTTATTCAATTTGACCGAAACCTCATCCAGCGATTACTAGTTTTATCCTTATCCTTTGGCCTTACGCCAAAACTATTGTCATCAGTCAGCAGCAGGAAAACTCCAACCGACACCCTTGAAACAGTGACTAATACTCTGCGCGATGAAGAAGTTCTTTGAAATTATATAAAAATTGGTTTGGAAGGAAGATTTGCCTTCAAAGTCTTATGTAATGCGTGTATGTTCTGATTACAATGAAACGCAGACTCCAAAAAAGAATGACAGTTTACAGTCCATAGGCAATGTTATATATAGTAGCTCGTATATGGAACAAGACGAATGCATTCCATTTACATCAGTGTAGCTTGTAAGATACCTTTTTAAAAATCAAATAACATCGAAAAAATTTAATTCCAAGCAAAACTAGGAGTCAGAATAGGAATTACCTTAGCTCACACAACTCACGTGGAATATTGAAGGTAGTTTGCCAATATATGTACATAATGAAAGCCAGAAAATATAGTCTATTTTTCCAAGAGAGTAACCTTCAAGAGAATCCTTTATTGTGTAACCAGCTCTGAACTTGAATTACTCTGTCTTTCATCAAAAATTCGAGCTCAGAAATATTATGCATGCAAAAATGAATCGTGTGTTGCAGTACGTATTTTTAATATGTAGGTCTCATCAGGATTTCTTTTTTTCCACTGCGTGATTAAGTCAAGGTATCTACTTTCAATTTATACTTGACTTGGGATTGCTTGACTTGGCGAAACCGTGTGACTTTTAAGTGAAACCTTGGTCTTGGAATAGGCTTTCGTTTCATATTTTTTCCCATGCTTATCTTTGCTTGTTTGATCGAGTTTTTAATGCAAATACGTATGCATAAATGCTATCATTATAATAGACGTAATACCACTACCACTGCTCTGTAAGTACTATTTCAATATTTCAGTAGCAGAGCGCCAGTTTCATTGTCAGAATCTGTCTAAATACCCTGTCCGGTATTGCTACTCCAGTAGCCACTCAAGTATTCGCAGTGCTATGATCAAACATGTCCGTACGAGAAGCCTACATTGTTGATGTTTAACATATACATCCAGTACAACACAAGGAAGATGCTTATTAGCTTTACAGCGGCACCACTGATGGGAAACTACAAAGGAGAAATTTTCCGAAAGTGACTGTTTTAACTAGTAATAATTAAAATGTACGCATTCAACACGCGTATACCATGCAACCTGAGGGAATCAATACAGTACTACGTATTATCATCTCAAGTTCACTTTATCTTTCAATGCAATCAGTTTCAAAACTGAACCGGAAGTGCTTGCAGATAAGTACTGATTACTGAAAGTTACAAGTCACTCCAGGTACTAATTTTGAATGTTCGTAATATTCGTACTTCGCCGATCGTGTATTTGTCTTTGATCGTTCCTGGAATATCGAAATAAGGGTCGATGATTTAACAATGTTTCATTAATTTTTCAGTTCAGATTAGTTTCGCAGAAATATATATGCCATGTAAGCAGGCTTCAGATGCTGGCCTAAATTACCTTTAATAATTCATACAAACCAATAATCCCAAATCAAAAATTCGCAAAAGAAACATAAACGTTATAGATGAAGGTATTTGTGAACTTTTAATTTGTACATTTCATGTTAAGATAGTACGGAATTTATTTGCTTTACATGTCAGAAACAAGCAAAACTTCTTAACAAAATTTAATATGAAGGAGGATAAGATCGAATATGATGACTAATACATGCGTATCCCAGTTAAAAAATCAACGATAACTGCTGAGAACTGAAATTATATTACAAACGGTGCGTCATCGGCGAGCGTCATCATTCATGTAACATCTCCACAATAAGATGCATTTTTCTGGATCTGTTAGGTTTCTAAAAATAAAACAAACACAATGCACGTCCTCTCAATACGTGTGCACATCAATTGTACAAAACTACTTGTTTGATTAAAATGATGAGAATTTTTATGAGTTAAGACGAACGGATGAGTGACTCTATTCTCAATGCAAAGTTTACATGCGACGACAAAGGTGTATGCATTTCACACTAGTTTTGATCTGCTTTAATCCAGATTTGAAATTTCTCACACAGGTTTTCATAAGAATGTGTTCATGTGGTAAACAATTGTAATCTACGTCATTCCCAACATTCCATTTCGACGTAAATCAGCGGAAAACCATTTTTTGAACTGGATGTGAATATCTTTAAAAATGAAAATTGCGTCAAATGCTACCTCCCTTCCTAAAGGTCCTGTTCGCCGTTTAGCTAGCATTATAAGATATTATTACATTTGCTTTCAAACAAATTCCCCTTAAAATTTAAAATGATTAAGTATGATAATTATGTAATGAAAATGAACTCTGCAACAAGATTAAAAAACTAGACAACTTTCGTTGGTTGTGTTTATGCTATTGTACGGGGCTGACCTTCTTGAAGTTGAAATTGATCATATAAACCGCACTGCTGCTTGCCAACAGACATCAAACACGACTTCACGTCTACAGATTTTTAGTATCTGCGAAAATCTCAACGCTATGCAAATTGCAAGAGCTCAGTCAGACATTCCTCATGGATGTCTTGGAGCGCTCTTCATTCGGATCAACAAGAAGAGAACATACGTTTCCTTTGTTGTCGTGCATTCGTATGTGATAAGCAGCAATGCAAAATGCAATACAAATCCCACTCGAATTTTCAGGTCTCTACTCGACGACAGTATTATAAGTGTTTTGAAAGCATTAACCAGAGGTGTTTATTTCTGGGAATGAATGAAAATCTGCCGAAATTAACTACGCCAAAAGAGTGTTTTTCTGCAAGTGTGGATAAAAACATGCAATGAGCTCTCCTAAAATCTAATTTCAGGTCGGCAACTTCAATTGTTGAAAACTAAAACTTCCTAATACTTTCCAGATGATTTCCCACGGATAGCATTCCGGATAGTAGCGACTGCAAATTAAAAATATTATGTGGTACTGTCTTCGACGTGAGCTGAGGCTCGAGGGATGTGGAATTATGAAATACACATGATTACATTGATTACCCGTATTCTGCTAACATTCTGTTCAGTACATATACATTACACAAGGTTTATTTAAATACATACTTCCACAAATCATATTGACGAAAAGTGATCTATATTTCAATGATGACTTTGAAGAAAAATTTAGTTCCATTAATTCGTTTGACGAACTTGCCTTTTGCTTTTCCTGTGTTGTAATTTCGCCAAAAAACTAAATATGGCTGGAAACGGTGGGTCGTTGCACCGAAATTTTTATGCTCTTTTTTATAATTCTCTAAGACCGAGGCTTAAATTGTTGTTGTTTTGTTCATGGTAGTCATCCATACACAACACTAACGTTGGGGACGTTACCCCATCCTCGAAAGCATTGCACATTGTTTAAGCTAAGTGTTTTGATTATGCCAGAATATTATTATAATTTCCATTCTTCTTGAGTTTGAAGTAAGTTGTTCACGCAAGCGAAAACTATCCTGTCCTTTCCATACAAGCAAAATTCATGGACGTACTTTGTACTTGCATAAAAGTCATTCCAGTTTTTGTTACGTGCATCGTTCATGTGAATTCCATATTCTGGTCTGGTTCTTTTCGCAAATTTGTGCTCGATGAAGCATGAATTCACACACAAGAAGAGTCTGTACACTAACAATAGATACTTCAATTCCACCGTAAATTCGCCTTACACGTTTCATTGTCGAGGGGTAGAATATAACCTTTTTCTGAGTTGGAATGGAAGGTTTGTTTACCCCTTCTTCTCTTCAGTTCTTTGATCTTTCCTCCAGTCATTGATTTCAAACGGAATTAATAGCTCCATTTTCACCTTTTTATGAGAACTATAACACTACCCAGCGGAGTTTCCAAATTGCATTTCCTCCTATTGTTTTGCTGATTATCTGCATTCATAGCTTATACTTTATATACAGTTAGACGCATGCAATAATTTTTTGTACGGATCTTTCGAAACGAATTTTGCGAAATATTCCAACATCAACATCAGAAAAATAAAATGGGCAAACCCTAAAAGTTACTACAAACAAGTAGAATTATTATAACGCATTATAGTTTTCTTTTCTCCATTCAAATTTTTAATACGTTTCAACCATTTCGAAAATTGTATCCCTGCCCAAGGCAAACTTCCTTAAACTATACAACCTCCAGGAAAATTCCAATGAAATTATAAAGATGTGCAAACATTTGAATTTCTTGGATCATACACGAAATCAGTATTAATTTCTTCACTGCTAACACTAATACAACTGCTAATACTATAATTATTTTAATTAAGAATCGATATTGGTAACTCTAAGATTTTAATTAGCACCTTAAAATCCCACGCCTTGAGATCTGCCTTGCTCATGTCAGTTTCCTGTTTTTGCAAAATCCACCCACAACAAACGCAGGGCAGGTTAAACGTTACGACACTTGGTATATTATGTTCCGGTTTGCATTGCAAAACACTAATTTAATTACATGTCATTAGTCATTATAACACCATAATCCAAAGCAAACAATGTTGAGAATTTTATCGAATAATCTGCAAAGCCAGAGGCATCCAATTTCTCAATCATGAGAAGAGAAGCTGACCGATCCTGTTTTAATTCTAGTCCTTCCTCAATGCGCAAGAATGTAATAAGCTTAGCACAATTATTATTATTCCAACTTGTTTATTGGCTCATCGAGATCAATTTGATTGATTTGGCCATAAGTGCTGTAATTAAGGCACGCTCATGCGAGAATATGGATGTAGATCGATAAAACATACGATACCAAGATAATTTATAGACTTATTAGACCAGATTCGCCCTGATCATTGTGATAATTTGATATTTGCTAACTACTCCTTTCTACTTTAATATAATGATGGTATTCATGAGTCCTTTTAATAGGCATCGAGATTTGTTTTATTGATTTTTAGCGCAAAGTGAGTTTCCTCTGTGCTGAAGGTGAGCATTGCGATATTATCAACCTTCAGTCTTAGAAGCGTGCTGGATCCTTCCATTCATAACGAAATTCCTCAAGTCTTGCAGTAGCAATTATGTACAGCGATACTGCTTAAAAACTAAGATATATCTATAAATCCAATTAGGTGGAGTGATCAGGGCAATTAAGGTTGGGATTAGGAAAATGTGTTTGGATTTTGATAAAATCTGGCATGGAACAAAAAATACAGCTTTTTGTAGGTCCACGTACTGTACAGCAAGCAAACACATGAGAATCTAAACAAATATGAACCTATGTATTAACACCCACCTATTTAAATTAATGGGAATAATTGAAGATTAAAAGAATGTAGAATAGTGCAGATGCACGTTTTTCAGGCTAAATAGCTTGTAGTATAAAATATGGAATAATTTTAAAATGTGGCATTATCCTTAGTTTACCGTTGATCGGACAAGGTGTGCTCCACGATACATTTACCGAAACTAGTTTTTTTTAAATTCAACATCTTCAGCGAATTCAATCTTGGTGACAATGGAGAAACTAAAGGCGATTTACGTTTTTTGTGTATTATTTTCTTTAGGTACATTTTAGGATTTTATATTTTAGAGCTTGTAAATTGTCACATCAAATTAATTCCCGTGTGTATACCTTTAAAACTATTTGCAGCACAAGAAATCAAATCCCAACAAAGTATTGGAGGCGTTTGGACGGCTGGAGCTGAAGTAGGATTCGAGAGATACCAGAACTGGGGCTCATCGTTCAAGAACAATCAAACGTTTATTGTCGTCTATCCCAGGACAAGTCAGCAAGTAGCATCGATAACAACATGGGCGTACACAGTTGGACGAAATGTTCGAGTTCAAGGGTTTCGACATTCTCAAGCACCAATCACCATTTCAGATGCGGATCAATCCACCAAAGTTGTCATTCTGGACATGAGACGCTACATGAAAAAAATGCGAGTTGGGAGTCTCAAGGGGATCAATGGGGACATGAAGACCGTGATCGCTGAGCCAGGGGCATCCATGGATGAACTGCTCACGTTCTTAGAACATAATGGATTAGGTGTGCTGATGACACCAATCGTCGGGGAGGACGTAACTGTTGGAGGAGTTCTCGCGATTGCAGGGCATGGCGCATCACTTCCAGCCCGAAATGAGAAATTGCAGGGGCCTGGTTACACCTTTGGCTCCAATAGCAATTCCATTGCAGAACTCAAAGCTGTCGTTTGGAACAACAGAATGGGCAGGTACGACATCAAAACTTTCATCCGATCCGACCCAGACATTGCTCCATTCTTGGCTCACAACGGCCGAGCCGTCATCACCGAAGTTACGTTGTTGGTTGGGAAAAACTACAATATGAGATGTGTCAGCCACTTGGATGTGCCCGGGAGTGAGTTGTTTGCTCATCCTGATCATGCCAAAGGTTTAAGGACATTTTCCTCATATCTGCAGGAAGTTGGAAGGGTTGACGCAATTTGGTATCCCTCCACGGAGAGTCCTTGGCTAAAGTTGTGGTACGTTGAGGAGAGAAAACCTCCAACCTCCCGAGTTGTCACGGGTCCATACAACTACCAATTTCCCATTGCACTAGATAATCCTCAAATCCCGTCAACTGTGTTTGGGCCAATTGCTTATGAAAATCTTGCTCGTGGTTTGACCGAAACGAATTCTTGGGATATTTGGGGTCCATCCAAGAACACTCTTCTTCAAGGGAACAGGACAGCAACGCCAATGGTTTTCAGTGGCTTTGTGGTTCTTACGAGCAAGGCCAATGTCCAACTTGTTCTACATGAGATTGTCGAGTTTTACTTGAATACCTTGCACGAATATGAAGATCAAGGGATATCACCGATTGATCAGTATATGAAACTCCGACTAACTGGTTTGGATGATCCAAGAGAGACTTTTATTGCGGGTGCTGTGACACCTTCGTTGTCGCCCTTGAATCCTGTAAAATCTCGGCCGGACTTTGATGTTGGCGTTTGGATGAACACATTGACAGCCACGAGGAGACCACATAGTGACGAGTTTCTCAGAAGATTTGAGAAGTGGGCTTACTCAAGATTTAATGGAGGGGATGCCCTTGTCAGACCGGAATGGAGTAAAGATTACGCGCATAGTGATACACAGGCTCACAGTAATCAAGAATTTCTCCACGAGACAATTCCCAACGTTTTTGGAGTAGAAGAGTGGAACTCGGCCATTTCCATCCTCGACAAGTATGATCCTCATCATGTGTTCTCGAACCAGTACCTGAGAAAATTGATGGTTCCATATAAAGGTGGGAGGGGGAGCAGCAGGTTGTCGTTTGCAAGAAATGCACAACCAACCAGTTTCGGATGGAGAAAACCATGAAAAGTATCTTAATCCCATATTATTTATTTAAAAAGAAATATTGAATTAATGTACATATAGTGCACCAATCATCAATACCTTATTTATTTATATAATTATATATTCTCAGGTAGCATGTTCTTGACATTGATGTATACGATTCGGTGGCTGTATAGTGTAGTTCTCTTAAGTAAATATTTGTCTTTATTTATCGATTTCATCATGTAATGTGCACATTGAAAATTAAAAATTCATGGCCATTGCCAATATGCATTAAATATGCAATAAGTGTGTACCTACATAATAACCTTTATTCACACGTCACAGAGTCACCGCCTCAATATAGATTCACCATGCCCAGTATCACAAGCTTTTTTGTCATATGACGCGTGTAAGTGATCATCATTTATCATCGAATCATGTATTAAAATATAAATACTGGCGTTTCTGGTAGTGCTGATTTTCTAGTGCGACACAGTTCCGAACTATTTGCTGTACCCACGTCCTTTATTTAGAATTTTAGCACGCAATCATCCAAATTAAATACTTTACACAATAAAATTTATTTGATGAATCAACATAAAACTAGACGTGCTCTGATTCTCTACTGTGCGCCAACCTAGCGAACCTACCACAAATGTGACAAATAAACATAAACTTTTATTTGGTTGAATTTTGCAATTTGTGAGCATGCGAATTTGCATGCGGTGAGCAAAGAAAGGTTATAACAATGTGCGATGTTCAGAATATGTTTCAACACATGAACATTAACTGCACAATGCGCAGATGCAATATTTCGTCATCAATAATTAATTCGTAAATTCAATAACTGCAATACTGTCTTACGTTAACAGAGGACTACCTATTTTTACCAAAAAAGAAAACGGGGGATTGGCACCTTGTGAAATTCATTAGCTCTGTCTGAGCTTCTACTGAACTGAATGCTAGTTGCATGTCAACATGTTCCACTCCTGCGTGAGGTGAGCGAATGTGACATGACACATTCGAAATATTCATTAGTGCTTTTTCTGTATCTTTAACATATAAACGACCGAGTGTTAATGCTATTTTGAGATGTTATGCACATACATAATATACAGCAACTCGTGGACTCTTCAGTGAAGAATGCACTAACTAACCTAACTAACGGTGCACTGATTTTAGTCATGTGAAAAACGTATAGTAAATCTACTTTTTTATAGCTAGAGCTAGACATACTAAGCTTACATATGGATAATTTACAACATATTAATCAACAGTATTTAAGTATTTATCTCGCGTTCCACGAGATTTCACGAGAAGTTTTTATAGGGTAATGATACAGACAAAAATGTTATCCTGGCAAACGAAGCGAGCAAAACGCGGATGAAGAGATTAGTGATGTGGAGAACTCCAGCATATAAAACGTGGAAGTTATGATAATATAGGATATCGTGTGGCCTTTGTTGTCAATCCAGAGAAGTGTTTCTTTTCGACAGCTCTGCATTCTAGGCAAAATGCAACCCAGGAACATGTTGAGAGTTTTGGGAATTGTGTTGATCGCAATATCTGCGTCAACCGCTGCACCAACGAAATTTCGAACGTCTATGATGAAGCAAGGTAACAGATGTAATATCAAATGAAAATTGCACATTCTTTACGTATTATTTACATGAGAGCTTATATGAGCCTTGGAAATGTAGGACTTTTCCAGGGACCCCAGGTTTTCCTCACTGTCAATTCAGAGGCAAGCTACAGGAATGAAGGAGGCACCACTCTTCTCTTCGACAGAATGCTAGAAATGCATTGGGACAGCTTCGAAAATATAGCCAATGATAAAATTGGCATCTTCAATGAAGACCCTGCAAACCTCAAGGCTGGAGAATTGAGTTCACACCTCCTCGACGAATATGCAGATGTTAACGGTACGTCTGGAAGCTACAAGACTGCCGTGCGCTATGAACGGAGAGATTTAAACGCGTCAATGGAACAATGTCTTGGTTTTTGGGTTGGCTACATCCGAGTTGAAAATGAGCAACCTATTGTACTGAAATCGAGTTGCTTGAAGGTGCATCCTAATTGGATGCACGATTTGAGAAATGAGATCAGTAATATTCCTCTCCGATCTCTCATGATCCCTGGAACCCATAACGCAGGCAGCTGGATATATTATGAAGGACTGCCATCGGAAGGCGTTTTAATTGAATATACTTACTGGTACGAAGCAATTCTCTCACTTGCTTAAAATTATTATTAGATTCAGCACAATGTAGTGTACAACTCTTTGAATTCCGACAGTCACGAAGACTCCATTTACGAGCAACTAATTCACGGTGTCCGCTCTTTGGATATAAGAATTGCCCATTATCCCGCAACCGAAGAAAAATTCTACATAAACCACGGGGATGTCCGTGTCAGACCTTTAAGGACGTTGGTGGACGATGTTAAGCGATTTGTTTTGGAAACCAATGAAATTGTGTTCCTCGATGTTCACCGCTTCCCTGTCGGGTTCACTGGTCCAGAGATTCATCATGAGCTTCTTACTTACCTCATGGGAGAATTTGGAGAGCTTTTAGCTCCCAAATCGCTGTCATTGTCGGCAACTCCTGCAACGCTTTGGGAGTCTAACCAAAGACTGCTTTTGTTTTACAGTGAAGATTCGATTCAAGCGGAGTATGATTTACTGTGGCCTGGCATTAATCAAGTTAGATGGAGTTTTTAAATGTACAATATATTTATTTCGAAGATCAATCCTATTTACTAAAGGGTATATTTATACTTTGCGTTGCAGGTTTGGGGTGACACAAATAAAGTGGAAGAGTTAGAACCATTTCTCGAATCTGCAGTCACATCAAATGGTTGCTCTAACCGAGCGTGGTCTGCCATGGCCGAATTAACGCCAGCAGTTGAGGATATCATTCTTAGACCGTCTTTCGGTTTACGAGGATTTGCTAATCTTGCAAATAATCATTTGAGTAAATGGTATCAAAGGGAAAGCTGGTACTCAAAATCTATGATAGTCGCACTGGATTTCTATATGGGAACAAATCTGATCGAAACGGCGATTGAAGTCAACAGAAATCACGCGAATGTTTGCGTATAACAACGGATTTGGGTGGATGTAGCCCGAATAAAGTTTCTATTTTTAGTGAGTTGAGTGCACGTATGTGTGTTGTTTGTTTGACTATTCAGATGTTGTACGTAATAAAACCAGCATTCTTTGCCTAATCCAGATAGATTGTAGAAGTATATGGGTAAATCCACATTATATGCCCACGTATAAATCACGATGACGAGAGGATGAGACGATCATAATCACGCCAGCGTAGTGGATTTATTATGTTGAAGCATGATCCAAATTGTTGAAGTGCTTTATTTGCGATATCATTAAGTTCATACAATGTTACACTTGCACTGGTTTTTGCGAGATTGTTTGTCATGCAACACTTCAAATTCGTTGTCGATTCGGATATCGTCTACCTGAAATAATCTCAGTCTTCGGATGTTGCATTTCTGAGCTGCTCGAAACCACATAGAGCTACTTATTTGTTTTCGACTCGGAGGAATATATGTTCCCATGTCGGTTGATTTTAAATGTTTTCTTTCAACGATATTTTGAGCTTTAACTGTGCCTGTTTTTAAATCTAAAACTTGATATTCAGCTTCCGTTGCTCTTTGGACTTTAATTGGATTCCTGATTGGCAGTTTTTGTATCTTAGAATAATATTCTGGTATTTTATACTCGCCTAATTCAACCTCATCTCCCTTTGATTTTGACTCGTTGGGATGACCATGAAGTTCGTCAATTCTCCTTTGGGGCAATAATGATGCACTTGCTTTTTGAGTTCTACGCAAAACTGATGGAACTGGAAGAGGCTTTCTAATAACAGAGGAAAGGAACTCCTCACTCTTTCGATCCCCACAATTTTGACAAGGTTCTAGTTTGCTATCATCAATTGCGTTGTTTTCATGATTGTCTCTGTGGATGTGTCCCTGTTTTCCATCTACAGCGTATTGATTCCCATAAGATATTCTCTTAAAAAATCCCAAATCCTCATCCGTCTGCTGGAAGACTTCTTTAACCGAATGTCTTCTGAATTGTGGAGGTTCAAGTGAAGAATCGTTCCCGGTTTCAATTGCGCTTCGCACCCGCACCTCATCACTTCGCTGTGCCAGAAAAGTAGTAGCATTATCATTTCCCCAGTTGAATTGGATGTCCATGAAACACTCAGAACATTCCAACGATGAAGCCACGCCCGTTTTTAATTCATGTTGATTATGACGCGAACATGGAATCTGCATGTTCTCAGATTCAGGAAAACGATTTCTTTCATCGAATTTGTCATTCTCGGAGTCGGATGACTTTGCGTTGGAGTGGTTATCTGCGCTCATCTCATGTTTATCAAGCATAACGTCCTGTAATCTTGTGTCTTGTACAACATCAACTGCTACAATGCTGATACTGTTGGAGATAATTTCCTCGTCAATTGCAGTAGCTTCGTTCAGTTCAGTTTTCTGATCTGCTTCAGATTCGTCGACAAGCACATCCATTGCTTTACTTATATCCGCATTGCCTTCATTATACGTGTTTTCTTTTGCTTCGTAATCCACACATTGAGCTGTTATTAGATTTTGGTTACTATCTTCCTGCTGCTCTCCAGTCAAAGTCTGGCCTGGAACGCGATGAAGCGTGCTTGATTCCGATTTCGGCAGACTTTGAATTATAGGTTTTCTCGTATTGTTGGAAATGTTGAGATTTGCTCCTTTTCTGCTGGCATATATTTTGTCGTTGGCTTCATCGCCATAAGTCACAGTAGCCTTCAAAACAGGTGTCGCATTTTCTCTACGAATCAATTTTTCTGGGGTTATTGCATTTGATGGATTTTTAGACTCTTGCATAACTCGTGTCGACTTTTGCTCCGTTCCAGCGGTTGGATTATTCATGCTGGAGGAAGGCTCAGGGAGCTTAACATTTTGATAGTAAGATTGAATCAAACTATGCACCGACACAGGGTTTCGGGTATTGTTGTTTAACAGCCTCTTTGAAATGCAACGACCTTTCTTCGAAGAATTACTTGCCACCCCTTTTTGAAGACACTCGTTCCACCTACTTTGAAATATCTTCTGATATTCTGATATTTGATCCTTAGAATTTCCTTTTATTTCGCGTCTCAGTTTACCTTCATTTGCATCAGGTTTATTGGATCCAAGACAAGGAGGATTAGCGTTCATGTCATATCCACAACACTTGACTTGACTGGGCGTTATTGTCACTGGTGGACGGAAAATTGGCTTCTTTGGCTTAACTCTTCTTGATCTGATGTTAGAAGGCAGTGGTAGCGAAATTGGAGCTGGAGCAAAGGGAGATGTATCGAGAGGGAGACTACTGTTTTCAGAACGTTCACATGGATGTGATGCAGCAAATCGGATCGTTGTCGAATATGCTCCCCGTGATAAATAATTATGTTTTTCAAGTTTCTTTGGAGAGGCATGTGCACCAGCCGCTGTTAAATGTTCTGCTGAAGTGGTACTATTCCGTTTGGTATCTAATAATCCCAGTGCATTTAATGTTAAAGAATGGTCCGGTGAGATAACGTTTAAATTTTCGTCTATGACTTCATGCTCCCCAACAATAGCGTTGTCAAAATCGATTACTTTTTGGTTGCTGGACTGTTTGCCATCTTGCATCTAAATAAAACAGGGAATATTTCATTTCCTGTTGGCAATTATGAATTTGGAAATTTGGACAACGACTAACTAACCACATCAGTCGTATTATCAGTTAATCTTGGAGGATGTAAGGTATCGGTATTGCAATCCAATCTACGCTTTATCCCAGAACTTTCGTCGTATCTTTTGCTTATCATCGATCGCGTGAACAATGAAGGTTTCGGTTTCTTAAATACGAATACAGGCCCACTTTTTGCTTTCTTACGTAACTTGTCATAAATCGTTGTTTGAGATTGAACAGTGGGATGTGTCGAAGTCGATTCTTGTTCTTTGGAGATGTGGGATGTGCACCTCGTTTCACCTTCGAATTCGAGGGTGCTAATTTTATGGAGATTAACCATCTCAATTAGGAAACCTCACCAGTACAATGTGGTCGGGTTTAGGTTTGGTCGTAGTCTACTGGAACTGCGTCCAAAAGCACGTTGAATAAAGTTAGTAAAACTCGAAGATGGAACATTTTCAGCCACATATCTGATGGATTTGATTGAAATTCAGTTTCTTACTTGATAACAACTACTGATAGTTTTTTTTCTCAATTTTATTGCCATTTTAAAATGTACAGGGTGAAATATAAATATTCCCATTCCCATCCTTGTCATGTCATAATGATCACGAACCCGACAATGCAATGGCTGCACAATTACTTTTAATTTGAAATAATACTTATATCGACTACGTTAGTAACGCTGCGACCTCCTCATCTCTTATGAGATGTCCTGAAAAACGACATAACTAAAACCGTTTTTACCACGTTGGCAGTTATAAAATTAAATACTTGTACAGGACCTCCAAAATTACATCTCAAATTCCGCATCCACTTCACATTTCGGAGTGTTACGGTGGTCGTATCACCCAATTTCATTAGGAATCTACGCTTATATATTTTGATAGTATCGTTCGCCTTTCGTTGGAGCCGCCCAGTTGAACCGAACACATAATGAATAAGGGACATTGCAAAAAGCAATAAAATCAAGTTGATTTCATACAGTACTGGAGCTGGAGAATATCTAATTTCTCTCAAATTAATCCAATTCAATATCATTAACAATATGAATCCACTTGTATACCCACTGGTAAACAATAGTGTGCATATAATTATCATCTTGACTCTAGAGAAAGTAATAATTAACCCTTTGTACATACGGAGAAAGCTGTCTGGAGTTTGACAGAAATTCAGAAGTTCCATTTGGCTTAATGTGATTTGTGTAACTGTTGTGAAAGTTGTGATAAGAAATGATAGAGTTCTACTTATTTCGGCAAACCATGTCGTCATTAGGAGAAGGCGTAGTCCAACGAAGATGGTTAGTGAAATCAAGTCATTCTGTAAGTGTAATTTCTCCAGAATTCTATGAGAAGTTGGAAAGAAAGGGTCCAAATCCAATGAAACTATAACCATCGCCAATCCGGGGTTGCAGGCCGACATTGCAAACATGAATAACTTCGGGAATAGTGGCATTTCGTGACTTTTCTTCTTATTTTCTTTCTGATCTTCATCAAAATCCAACTCATAATCCATTTCTGGAGGAACAATCGAAATCAAAAATCACAGTAAAGTGAATAATTTTGGAATCCGAGGAATCACAAAATATTTTTGCATTTAAAAAAGTATCCTTACGATATCGTTCTGTCCTCGCAGACAAAATTTGAGCATTTAACCCAGTTGCAATCTCTTGTTTGTATATCCACATGAAATAATTAATCCCCAAATGCGCTATAGTTGCGCACACCCACAAAATTAAATTTTCGTCAGCTACGATAAGTCCGGTTAGAAGAGAAAGTTTAAGATATTCTTGAATACGAAGTGGAAGAAAAACCGTCAGAAGGAGACCACTGAACAAGATGCTTATTATAACGACTAATGTACACGGAATAACCTTCCATATTTTATTTTCAGTCTTGTAACATTTCTCTCCAGTGCTCCAATACAGAAAAGATTTATTCATGTACCAAAATAACTGATTGTGCGAATCAAGCAGACGCAATAAGCCTACCGAAGGATGTGAAATCTTCTTCCTCATGCCTTTTGTCTTTTTTTATATGAACACCAATAATTGCTGAGTGCTAATTTATGTAATTTAAGGCTTGTAATTCATATTAAAACCATTTTATAAGCTCTCTTCTCGAACGATTTCCGCATAAATATGTGTCTATGACATGCATAGCATAGCTTAGGCCAAACCCAGAGAGCTATCTTCCAAAAGACGACTTTTGGTAACATCGGTATTGATCTATATCGATCGCTTCCAGCACATTAATTCATGCTCCAGCATGCATACATTCTACAATAGCCAAATCCTCATGAAAATGCGAACAGCAACTTGTCTGCCTTCTTCAAACCATAATCAATTTCGAAACGAAAGGATATTACTGCCTTCTTCTGTTCCATTCCATTGGAATCGATCAATAAAAATATACTTCCATTTCATCCAACAGTCGAAATTGAAGATAGTATGAATATGAAGGGAAGCATACATAATAAAATATTTAATATTTAAAGACTTCAATCCAATCTTCAATATAAAATACATATTATATACAAGCACACTTCCAATAGTTGTTCCAATCTCCACATGGCCACATTCATATCGAAGAGGATTAGTTTTATGCACAATTTATTTTCAAGGTAAAAATGCACTTAATTTTGCATGCACCAAGGATGACAATGAATGACATTTCGCCGACAACAAGTAGCATTCACATCTTGGCGAGTGGGGCGAAAAGATGTGCACCCACAGATGTGCGGAATTTCTTTGTTTTGGTAAAGTAAAGCCCTCGGGATCTCCCCTTGATTTGTGATCAACAACACACAAAATATAAGGAAAGATACCTAGAACACGTACAGAAAATCCCAGACTTTTTTATGTATACGCAAGGATAAGGATATACGTAAGGATATATAGCCGCATTTGTCCTTTTCTTTTTTAGGCACAGGAACATAACGCGGCTTCGTATGCATGTACACATTTTCATACGCTTCTGTCACTGTCAGCTTTTTGTGTACATTTTTGTAAATGGATAAGTTTTTGCTGTAGAAAAGTTTGGTTTGTTATTGTGTTTTTTTTGTGGAGGTAAGGAGGGGAGTTTGGAGGAGGAAGTGAACCCGGCAATCTCAGGAAATCAAGGAAGGCTCAAGTTAGGTCACAGGTGAGATATAATATTGATGTGAAACTAATGATATTCTTGAATACTACCTGACACCTGAAAGCATTTTGTAAAACCTAAAGTTGTTCAGTTCCATCTGTTTATATATTTTGTAGTTTGTAGTTTATGGAAGTCTAGTGACGGACAATTGCGGTAAAAAGATGTCAACAAGACGAAGTAGAACCTCCACCAGCAGGAGGAAGAGTGGTAGGTCATCATCATACCGAAAGTCTTATGTTCAACAAGAGGATGACGATTCGTCGTCGTCAGCAGTGGACGAGGAGGACAATGAAGCTCCCCCAATGTCTTTGCCAACAATGGCGTCGGCAGAGAAAATTGTTTTCGACTTTGGTGACGGTGAAGATGATTTGTGGTTTTTGGAGAAGAATGAAGATATTGTGATGATATCTGCAGGAGAAGTAAGGAAAACTAGATATTTTAATTAAGCTTATGGGATGTTGGATGTGGGATCTAATTCCAGTATGTGTTTTTTGTTCGGTTTTAGGAGAGTGAAAATGAAAATCAGAAACCTTGTGATAAAGCTTTAGGAGCAAATCAGGCTGTTCGAAACCATCAAGTGCCATTATCGTCCCCTCTGAAGCGGGCATCACCACTGAGCCCAACTTTGCTTGATAATGTACGCCCTCCACAGCAGCAACCGGTTTTTCAACCGGGGCTCTTGCCAGAATCGCTTTCCACTTCTCCATCTTCAAAAGAAATAGTTGAAGAAGAATCAAATGCAGACGATGGAAATGTTGGTTTCACAACTAGGAGTAAACGGCGACGGATGGACATGCCGTCAACAGAAAAGGTTGTGGCTCAAGAGTCCTCGAAGACATGTCCAGAAGAAACTAGTCAAGACGCTTCTGCGCCAGAGTATAAAATCAGCCTTCCAGTTGCGTCTTTCAAGATTATAGACGACTACAATATACCTGACGCTCCCCCGATGGATAAAGATAATTATTTGAAGACAGAGAATTTAAGCGCAGAACACCTCTGTCTGGCAACCCTTTATGAATTAGACGAGATTGACCTTTGTTGGCTGAGTATGATCAATGAGCAACGTGCTAAAAGCGGCCTTCGTTTGCGACTCGTGGAGCCTGAAGAGATGGAATTGGTACTTGATAGATTTGAAAAAGAGCATTACTTTGAAATGCAGAACTCGGGATTAACAGAACCTGGCGAGTCAGACGAAGATGCAGTTTGCTGCATTTGTTTGATTGGAGAAAGTGATAATAGCAATTTGATCATATTTTGCGACATGTGCAACATCGCAGTACATCAAGAATGCTATGGAGGTTCGTATATCTACCTTTTATGGCTTGGTAATTTTTCGTTACATTATAATATTGCGTTGCAAATTAAGTTAATTGTGATATTTCATTTTGCGTGCAGTACCCTATGTACCTGAAGGAAGCTGGATATGTAGACGATGCGGTCTTCAACCAAATGGTGATATCGAATGCGTTTTGTGTCCCAGTAAAGAAGGAGCATTTAAACCAACCGAGGATGGTAGGTGGGCACACGTTATTTGTGCTTTATGGATTCCAGAAGTCAGATTTGGAAATCCCGTAAGTTACCTTATTATGCGAACTACAATAAACCAAGATTCTGTGTGGGAGTAGAAATAATTTTTGTATGCTGTAAAATTGTATTTCAATGCTGAAAATTTTTGTTACAGTCATTTTGGGAGCCTGTAGAAGATGTTGACAAAATATCTGTTGCAAGATTGAGACTTATCTGTGTTATATGTAAGCGAAAGGGTGTAGGCGCCTGTATTCAGTGCCGGATTCGGGCATGTGTAACAGGTAAAGCAATATATAATTTTACTATTTTACGTCATTTATGTAATTATAAATTAATTTCTACTGATGATAATAATTGATGTTTTACTACAGCGTTCCATTTAACATGTGCTCAAGAAGCTGGGTATAAGTTAAAAATGCAAGCAAGCAAGCAAGGAGAAGCAGATAGTCAATCTACCGATCTGTTGGCGTATTGTGACAAGCATACCACGGTAAAACATTTTGATCATTTCTTTACTTCTCACAATGTTTGTGTCTAGTTCTGATGCATTGTTACCTCACAGTGGCTCGCCTCGCAGGCTCGCACTTGAAAATTCATATGCATTTTCTTCTTTCACAGGCTGTTCAAAAGGAAAAGTACCTGAAAAAATTTGAAACAATGAACAAAATATTGAAAGAAAAGCGGGCCAGTCAACCAGAGACCTACCTGTCGTTAAAAGCGGAAAGGGTTCATGCCATAACGGACCTCATTACTGTTCCTGGAAAGTTCATTTTGATTAAGCGCTTACTGTCCTATTGGAAACTGAGACGCAAAAGTAGATCAGGTGCTCCATTCATCCGTGACCTTGAGCCAATTTGGAGACAACTAAAAGCTCGGCATCAGTACCCACCAATGCCACCTCCATTAATCATAAATAATTCATCTGGTGTAAACGAGGTAAAAAGATATTTGTCGAATCTTTATGGTTAGTAGATCTTGTATAAAGTTGACAACTCCATTTCAACTTGTAGGTGGAAACATCGGCGTACAACTACCAAGAAATGTACAGCTTCAGAAATGAGTTAGACAAGTTCAGGGAGCTCGTAAGCATGGTTAAGACGAAATGTCTATTGGAGAAAGAACATACGGAAATCGTAGTTCAGATACAAACGCTTCGAATGCAGCGCGAAGATCCCATTTATTTGGAAATTATAAACAAATTGGATAAAAAGGATACCAGAGGAATATTTATCGAGCCAGTACAAGAGGAAGATGCACCGGATTACTTCACAGTTATAAGTAGTCCAATGGATATCTCTACAATGCGAACTAAAGCATTAGGTCTAGAGTACGAAAATCTAGACGAGTTAGAAGCAGATTTTAATTTGATTGTAAACAATTGTATGACGTTCAATAACGAAACCACAATGTTTTACAAAGCTGCGGTTAGAATGAAGGATTATGGGGACAAAATTTTTCAAGAAGTAAGGCTAAACCGTAAGCAGTCTGTCCCCTGTGAATCAACATCGAATATTGTTAGTTCTAAGGTTCGCACTACTTCAACTATTACAAACACTACTGCTGACGACAGTGAGAGCGCTGATACTCACGCCAACACCAAAGAACGTAAAACAGGGTTACTTAAAGATGTTTTAGCAGATATTCTGAAACGCTTGACTAAACTTGACACAAAAGGCTTATTTGATGAGCCGGTTGATATTGACGAAGTCCCCGATTATCTAAGCATTGTTGAAAAACCAATGGACTTTTCTACTATGCAAACAAAGTTAGATTCAGGTCGTTATTTTTGTATAGAAGATTTAGAGGTAGATTTTCATTTAATAGTAGATAATTGTATGCTATACAACACAGAAGAAACCAAATATTATCAGGACGCTAATAAACTTAAGGAGCGTGGCCAAGAAGTTATCGACAAAGCTAAATCCAAGAACAAATTGCATTGCCGTTCTGCAAGGCAAGAAGATACTAGTACACAACTTTCGCTGGACTCCTTGCGTATAACGAGTGAAACTGTACCTGATGATCAAGATGATCTTAATACTATAATGACTGAGGTTTTGGAAAAGCTCATCGAGCGAGACACCGACGGTATTTTTGGAGAACCCGTATCCCTTGAAGATGTCCCAGATTATTTCTCTGTTATTAAAACCCCAATGGATTTATCGTTGATGAAAACAAAGCTGCAGTCATCACTATATTTATCATTGGATGAAATGCAGGTCGACTTTAATTTAATGATCGAAAACTGTAAGTGCTACAATGAAAAAGACACTCCATATTTTAAAGCTGCAGTCGCACTTAAAAAGGCAGGAGAGGTTATATTCCGTTACGCAAAGAAAAGAGTTAAAATCGACTAGCTACAACTCCTCACTAGTTGTCAAATACGTCGTTTATTTTTTGTCATGCATTGTTATACCGTAAGCCTCGTTCCTATGTACTTACGTGTAATACTTATATGTTTATAAGAGTTTTTACGTAAGTTGTACAAGCACCCAGTTTGTTGAATATAGGTTTTGTACTTAATTTAAATGTTTGAAGCCTAGTTTTACTCGTACGTTTACTAAAAGTACTGTATATTTACTTTGTATCCTATGCATTACAAAACACACGATAACTTATATTTAATAAATAACGCAACTAAACGAAAGCTGTGTCAGGAACTTTGTTTCCATTTTTCATACTCGGTTGACTTACTTTACTTTTATATGACCGTAACAGTATGAATCACAACTTAACGTATAAGCCAGATGGTAAAGGAAATTGTCGTATTTAAGATATTTCTTATGCCGTGTAAGTGTCTACTCCATTTGCGGCTACCTGATTATGTAAACGATAAAATGCGTTATGAAATGAAGAGTTTCCAATAATAAATTCCCCGTCCCACTGTACGGAAACTTTGAGACTCATAATTTACCGCAGCTCTTCTGGACATTTTTTACAATAATTTGCTCCGGATTTGAGAACGAATTTTAGTCATTGTACTCTACATTTTAGCATGCTCTATTAGCCTTGAAACATAATTATAATGCAGGATCCCACTCGGGAAAGTTGCCACCACGTTTCATTCCAAACAAGTTAGGCAATCCTTGCGCAAATGTACATGGGCATAATATATTGTATTCCATAGTTTGCTAACTCCTAAACGGGTGTTGGCAATCATGATCATGTAATATTGTGTCGCATGTCGCTTGCTTCGTTGGTATGTACAAGCTGGTTTTAATACTCTTCTGAAACAGGTTGCACTTGATTTTCTTTATAACCTCGAACATCTTACATAATAACATACTTCTGATGTTTAAGTGGATGCGTCCTGAATCATGTGCACTATGCAAAAGTTCTTACGCCGTACTTACTTACGATTAGGGGCTGTACATTTAGTATGTCACGGTGCTCGAAGGGGGGTAGGGTGCTTGATAGCGTGACAAATTGTGACATAA